>JAJOZX010001526.1:0-165000 GCA_023014485.1 Bathynomus jamesi
CCCCCCCTCTCGGTTACCGTTACACATGGACCTGTCCCTGCTGGTCAATTTCTGTCCGGTGGACAGGTTCCTTGTTCTCCGCCCTTCCGCTGGCTCCCTTCCAAGCAACTCGGAACGGGTGTTTCAGCGTTCTTTAAGACGGTGGGGGTTCCCTGTCGTTATGATATCCGCCCTCTGAAGGATGGTCTCTTCTTTTGAAGTCCCGTTCTTCGTGGGTGACTGAGTCCCTTCTACAGTTGCAGGATGTTTTGGTTGCAGAGTTTCTGTGACTCCCCATCCGCAATTGAATAGCTGTCAGTGCACCATTTTCGCTTCCCGTTTGTTGTCACTCCCGGTTGGCGAGTTGCAGGAGGATCTTGCCCCCCAGCGGGTAACGAAGGTCTTCCGCTTTTCGTCGCGCCGGGATGGTGCTCTTACCCCGTCCGCTCGTCTGCTCCTGACCTTTGACTCCCTTGTGCCTCCGCCCAGGTGTTTGGGGCGTGGGTGATCCGCCGGTCGTGAGAGTTTTCGTTCGACCGTATGTGCCTGACCCGGTTCGCTGCTTTGACTGCAACCGGTTCGGCCATGTTAGCTCTGCGTGCCGCCGTGAGGGTAAGCTACAGTATGTGACCGCTGCGGTGGGCCTGCGCACCCTACCCCGTGCACGAAGCCCCCGTGGTGCTCGAACTGTTCGGGCGCCCACCCTTCCTCTCGGGACTGCCCCGTTTTCAAGTTTGAATTCCCGTCGGTCCTTAGGACTATACCGAATTCCTTAGTGCGCGGGAGGCGCGCGATAGGGTCCGTGACCGGGAGCCGCGGCGGGGGTTGTCCTATGCTGCGGCTCTTGCCCTGGCGGGTCATCGGCCCCTCCGTGCTACCCGGCGCCTACCGAAGTGTGAACCCCCACCCCTGGAAGTTCCGGGGGTTGATGGTCCTCCTGGCGCCGCGGGACCTTCTTGTCCCTTTGCCTCACTTTCAGACATCCCATCTGATTCCTGCCTACTAGTGCCCCCTTCTCCCTCTCCGGCCTTGGGTCTGGATCCTTGCCTACTCATCTCTCGGTGGGGAAGGTGATGCCCCGAAGGAGGAGGAAGCGTCGCCGTGGTCGGAGTCCTCCACCCGATCATGACTGCTGCTCGCCTGCTTCCCCTTCTTCACCGGAGGGAAGCGGGCGCGCCGCTCCTGATCCGCTCGGGACTCCTCCCCTATACGGAGGGCTGGTGAGGCGTCACCTCCCGGTGCCCCCGACTAGTGTCCGGGTGTCGGTTGAGGTACACCGCCCCATGACACCCTCGATTACTGACTCGGTTCCCATGGTGGACCCGGTCGAGAGGAGCCTGGCCCTTCTTCATGGAGTCTCTCCCTTTGGCTCTTGCTGAGAGTGGTCGGGTCTCTCTCCTGGATCTACCTCTCCCACCTGTGGTGGACCTTTCCTCCCCCCGCCCGTCAGCACTTGTCTGGTGTGACGAGCCCTCGAACATCTGGTTCTCCCCGGCCCCCCTCTGGTGGGGAATCGGGGTTTCGGCTGGGCCCGTCTCGTCGTCTCTTCCCCCCTCAGGGGAGCCCCCCTCTGAACTCCCTGTTCCACTTTCCACCACTCGTTCTACTACGGATGAAGCAGCTGCTGGGTCGGTGGCCCCTACTTCTCCCGTTCGGGGTGAGTCGGGGAAGCCGATTCCGTCCCTGGTTACGGACCGTTGAGTTTGCTGCTCAGCTTGGTCCGTGGCTATTTCTCTGCTTTCTCTGCTTATAATGCCACTTCCCCTTACAGTTCCATTTTGCATTGGAACTGTAGGGGGCTTTTAGCTAACTGGGAGAACCTTGCCTCCCTGTTGGAGAGCGAGCGGCCTTCCTGTGTTTGTCTCCAGGAGACTATCCTGGCTGCGCGGGGGCTCCCTCGTCTCTCTGGCTATGTTGGTTTCCCTTGCACCCCGGATGAGCACACACGCCGGCGGGGTGCGGCGATTTATGTACATCGTTCATTACCCTCGCAAGGTGTGCCTCTTCGTACTTCCTTGCGGGCTGTGGCTGTGCGGCTCTTTTTAGATCGCCAGTACACTGCCTGCTCGATTTATATTCCTCCTCATGACCCCCCTCCTCGCGACGCGGTTCGCGAGTTGGTGTTGCAACTGCCTCGACTGTTTCTCCTCGAGGATTTTAACAGTCGCGACCCGGCTTGGGGAGATGTCAGGTCGACTAATGTTGCTGGTATGTTCTCCTTAATGGAGGAACTTTGCTTCGCGTGCCTCAATTCAGGTGAACCTACCTACTTCCACGAACCCACGGGTTCATCTACCTGTATTGATCTCTCCTTGGTGTCCCTCGATGCCTTATTCGATTTTTCGTGGAAGGTGTTGGGGGACTCTTATGGCAGTGATCATTACCCAGTCTGTCTTGAGCCGGTCGGACCGCAGCCGGGTGTCTCGTCTCGACCGAGGTGGTGCCTTGCGCGGCGCGGGCTGACTGGCCATCCTTCATAGCTCGTTCCGTCATTGCCCGTTCGGTGTTGAGCTTTGGCTCTGTGGATGAGAGCTTGGAGTTCTTTGAGCGGGTGGTGATGGGCGTCGCGGAGGACTGTATTCCTCAATCTTCCGGTAACCCGCGGACGCGTAGCGTCCCGTAGTGGACTCCAGTATGTCATCAGGCGGTGTGTGAGAGGAAGAGGGCAACGCGCCGCTTCCACCGCACCCGGCACGCGGACCACTTGATTGAGATGCGGCGGGCGAATGCCTTCGCCCGCCGGACTCTCAAGTTGGCCCGTCGGGCCTCTTGGCGTGCTTTTGTGTCCGGCATTTCCTCGTCTACCCCTTCTGCTGCTGTGTGGCGGAAGGTACGTAGTATCGAGGGGAAGCCGGTCCCTGCTAATCGCCCTGTCCTTCGGGACGGGGACGGCTTCCTTTCGGATCCTGCTGCTGTGGCCGATCGGCTGGCGTTGCTTTTGCTGCGGTTTCCCGTTCGCTTTCAGCTGCGGATCGTCCTTTGTCGGATGTTACGACGTTCCCGCCGCCTGGGAACGAGCCCTATAACCGTCTCTTTACGATGCGGGAACTTTGGGCTGCCTTGGCAACCCGTCGTTCTTCCGCCCCTGGCCCTGATGACATTCCGTATGACTTTATTTGGAATCTGTATCCGATGGCCCTACACTTCTTGCTGGATCTTTTCAACCGGGTGTGGGTTGAGGGGTCGTTCCCTTCCCGTTGGAGGGAGGCGATTGTGGTCCCGATACCTAAGCCGGGGAAGGATCCGGCGGAGGTGGTGGGCTATCGGCCTATTGCCTTGACGAGCTGCTTATGCAAGCTCCTTGAAAAGATGGCCGTCCGACTTTCCTTTACACTGGAGTCGCTTGGGTTATACCCCCCGACCCAGTGTGGCTTTCGTCGATTTCGGGGTACTCTGGACCCCCTTCTCCTCCTTGGTCATGATGTACGGGAGGCCTTTTCCCGTCGGAATCTTGTTCTGGCCGTCTTTTTCGACGTCCAAAAGGCCTATGACAGTATGACACGACCCGGCGGGGAGTTGTCATGGACCGTTTGAAGTCTCTTGGTTTTGTGGGCTTTTTGCCCACATTTCTTCGTAGTTTCCTCTGCCGTCGCACTTTCCGCGTCCGTAATGGGGCGGCCCTATCTGACCTGTATGTTCAGGAGGAGGGGGTGCCCCAGGGGTGTGTCTTGAGCGTCTCCTGCTTCAATCTGGTTATGTCTGCGCTACCGGGAGCCCTTCCGCCCTCGGTGCGCTGTTCCATCTACGCCGACGATCTGGCTGTCTATGCCGCGGGGACGAGTCCCCCCCTCGTGGAGAGGGAAGTCCAACTCGCGGTCAATCGGGTTGAACGCTGGGCGTCGCCGGTGGGCCTTAGGCTGTCTTCCCCGAAGACTTCGTGTGTGGCCTTCCTTCCGTCGAGGAGACGGGGATCCGGCGCCGTCCCGGCCTTTAATCTTACACTCGGGGTTCAGCCTCTGGCCCTCGTTCAATCAGTACGTTTCCTGGATATGGTTTTCGACAGCCGTTTAAGCTGGGTTCCCCACCTTCGCCGGGTGCGCGAGTCTACAAGACGTACCCTGGATTTGCTGGGACATCTGTCGCATACTACATGGGGCGCGGATAGGCGGACACTCCTCCGTTTGTACGTGTCCCTGGTACAGTCAAAATTAGACTATGGGAGTGTGGTGTACGGCTCCGCCTCCCGTACGGCCCTTCGGATACTGGATCCGGTCCTCTCTAGAGGACTGCGCATGTCATCTGGCGCCTTCCGCTCCTCTCCGGTTGATAGTCTGCAGGTTGAGTGCGACATCCCTCCTTTGGAGGATCGGAGGTCGTTCCTCATACTATCTCCGGATTCTCCGTCTTCCCAACTCTCTGTTCCAGGTGGTTGAGGGCGTTCTGCCGGGATGGGGGTTGTTGGTATTTCACCGACACGGTGACCTTCCTCCTCGATGGTATGGGCACTCCTCCTCCATCCGTTATACCGGTCTCTTTAGGGGTGTTGCACCTTGGGAGAGCACCCATGTTGCGTGCTGTAGGGCGTTGCGCCCCGTTCGCAGGGCCGATTCTGACTCTGCCTTGCTTCGGTCTCTGTTCCTTCAGCATGCAGCGTGTTACTCTGCATGTGTTGCGGTCTTCACAGATGGCTCGAGGTCGTCGGGGGGCGTTGGTGGCTGCGGCTGTTCCCCAGTCGTCTGCCCTTGCTCCCCGATGTACCCGTCTCCCTGATGAGGCTTCCGTGTTCACGGCTGAGCTTTATGCCATTCTGAGCGCTCTGGAGGTGGTGCGGGAGCATCCGGATAGGTCGTTTGTCATCTATTCGGATTCCCGCAGTGCCCTGGATGGCCTGGAGTGTTTTGACCCTGTCCACCCACTGGTCCGACGAATCCAGCTACTGTGCCATATCCTTGTCGCTTTTAGTGGCAAGGAGGTGGTATATGCTGGGTCCCTGCACATGTTAACATGGCTGGAAATGAGGCTGCCGATCGAGCTGCCCGTTCCGCGTGCCGACTACAGGTTTCACCCATGTTCCTCCCCTTTTCTGATTATATCCCTGGCTTCCGTAGGTTTTTGCGCTCCTGGTGGCAGAGTCGCTGGGATGGCGCTACAAATAACAAACTCTGCAAGATTAAACCCAAATTGGGATGTTGGGCCTCTTCCTTCCATCGGTCGCGCCATAAGGTGACTCTGGCCCGCCTCCGTATTGGCCACACCCACCTGACCCATGGCTATTTGATGGCCGGGGATCGGGTGCCCCGATGTCCCAGTTGTAACGTCTCACTTACAGTTGCCCACCTCCTGGTGGAGTGTCCGCTTTACTCTATGCGCAGCGCAGAGTATTTTCCCTTTTTGGAGAGCGTCGGGCCTTGATAGGCTTGGCGCTATTCTATCTGAAGGTCCCTACTTTTCGGTAACCGGGTTGTTCTCCTTCCTCTTTCGCTCCCGACTTCTTTACCGGCTGTGACTCCTCTATGATCTTTCTGCTTCCCCCCCTCCTCCCTTCCCCCTCCCCCCTCCCCTCCTCCTCCTCCCCCCCCCTCCTCCTCCCCCCTCCTCCCCCTCCCCCCCTTGGCGCTATTCTATCTGAAGGTCCTACTTTTCGGTAACCGGGTTGTTCTCTTCCTCTTTCGCTCCCGACTTCTTTACCGGCTGTGACTCCTCTATGATCTTTCTGCTCCCCCCCCTCCCCCTCCTCCTCCCCTCCCCCCTCCTCCCCTCCCCTCCCCTCCCCCTCCCCTTCCCCCTTCCCCCTCCCCCTCCTCCCTCCTCCTCCTCCCTGTCTATTGTTCATTTCCGTTAGCTGTTCCGTAGTCTTCGTCCTGTGTTCGCTCTGCTATCCACCTTTCTTTTGGTGGCCATGAGCGGTCATACTTTGAAACAAAAAAAAGTAATATATATATATATATGATACACACACACACACCGTGCATGTAACAAGGAAACTCTTCTGGGATAATTAAATCCACTATAGTCCGAATAAGTAATGATAAATGACAAATACCATAGTTTTTCTTTTTCATGATGCTAGCCCGACGTGGGCAACGGGTCACTCGCAAAGAGGTCCCATAAATATACAGTAGCTTCGGTTTTGCAAAGGTTTAGGAGAAGTAATGGTCCCTAATTCTGAGTAAAATTAACAGGTACTATTTTAATGGAATTTTGATTGGTTTCAACATAAAATAATTGCAGTTTTAATGAACTTAATAATATTTAAAGAAATATACATTAGTTACATAAAAATTCTGTAATGTGTATAATCGTTAGGGACGGGCTGCAGGTTTAAAAATGCAAAGTGAACATTAATATTCAATGAATATTAAATGTTTGCTTACGGACTATTCTTGTTCCTTATTCGACCGAGTTTCCCACCGTAAAAATTAAGTCCCCGCTCTGGTTTGACAAAATAATGGAAACCCCTGATAGAAAAGTATAGTTTTTTAATATACGAGGGCCACTCAATATATCAGGTTAACATAAATTCTGCTCGATTAGAAAACGGACGATAGATAATAGAATAACGAAGATAATGTGAAATAGTTTTAGAAATGTTGCAAAATACACGCGGCGACAGGTTCGCACAGGTTTTATCACGATACAGAATGACTTAGGCTAGTGTAGGATTAGGCTAATGAATATTTTCTCTGGTATTTTTTCACAGTTACAACGCCACCTCTACGATATTACAGTACTTGAAAAAACATGGAGCTCACGAAAGAGCATATTCGACATGTGATGCTGTATGAGTTCCATAAAGGATCAAACGCTAGTGAATTCGCAAAAAACATTCAGAGTTTATGGAAATGATGTGAGCGAATGGATGTGTAGGAGATGGTTTGAGAAGTTCAGAAATGGAGACTTCAGTCTGAAAGATTATCAACGAACAGGACGACCAAATGAGTTAGATGAAGAGCTGCTGAAAGCAACAGTAGAGGAAAACCCAACGGTAACTAAGAGAACTTGGCCTGCAACTCGGCGTTAGCCATATGAACATTCATCGTCATTTGAAGCTATTAGGAAAAGTAGTGAAGGTTGGAAAATGGGTTCCGCATGATTTGTCACAAGCGAATCTTCAACATCGAATCGATATTTGCACATCACTGCATTCTCGGCAACTGCAGGCACCGTTTTTGAATTGGATCGTCACTGGGGATGAAAAATGGTTTCCTCTATAACAATATTAAGCGTCGACATCAGTGGCTTAGTCGTGAAACAAAGCCTGAACCTCAGCCAAGGAATGGACCCCATCCAAAGAAAATTTTGCTATGCGTTTGGTGAGATATGCGAGGAATTATTCATTTTGAGCTTCTGCCAGATAACCAAACAATCACAGCTGAAGTCTACTGCCAACAACTTCAACGATTGAAGATGGCATTACAAGAAAAACGTCCTGCATTAATTGATCGCAGAGGTGTGCTATTCCACCAGGATAAGGCGCGCCCTCACTGCTCGAATTACCACTCCCCAATTCGAGGCATTTGGTTTGGAAAAAAATGCCTCATCCACCTTATTCAGACATCGCACCTTCAGATTAACATTTATTCAGAAGTCTGCAACACCACCTAGATGGACAAAAGTTGCAATCCAGGGAAGCTATCGAAAACGAAATGATGACTTTTTTAACTCGAAACCAAGGATTTCTTCGAATGTGGCATAAAAAACTTTTCTACATGTGGGAGGAGGTTATAGAAAAAGAAGGGAATTATATTGATGATTAATTTGTCCTTTTAAGTCCTTTAATTTTTGTTCTGAATGAACTAAAAAATCGAGCAGAATATATATTACAACCTTATATTTTGCCCCCACCTTTTTTTTTTTTTTCTTCCCAAGTGTCCTTGTAAGTTCCAGAAATTTTGTACACAAGTAGTTTCATACCTTTTTTACAAGTTTTTATTTTTCCACATAGTCTCCATTCTTTTCTACGGCTTTCCTCCACCTCGAAACAAGGGCCTTTATTCCTTGCTGGTAAAAGTCCGCTGGGTTTCGCTGGAGCCACCCCTTAACATCCTCAACAACCTCATCGTCACTAAAACTTTCTTCCACGAATAGCATCTTTTATTGGCCCAAACAAATGGAAGTCTGAAGGTGCCAGATCCGGGGTGTATCGAGGGTGGGGTAACACAGTCAAGCGCATTTTTGTGATGACCTCTCTTGTTTGCAAACCGTTGTGTGGTCTTGCGTTATTGTGCAAAAGAAGGACGTCTTCCAGTTTTCTTTCCGGTCGAACTCCCTTTATACGTCTCTGGAGTCTCTGTAGGGTAGCAATATATGGCTCTGAGTTGATTGTTTGTCTTTTCTTCATAATGTCCACCAGAATCACCCCATTCATGTCCCAGAAGATGGTGGCCATAACCTTTCCTGCAGAGGGAGCTATTTTGAACTTTTCTTGCGTGGGGAGTCTGCGTGATGCCACTCCATGGATTGGCGTTTTGTTTCAGGTTCAAAGTGGTGTACCCAAGTCTCATCCCCAGTCACAATTCGTGAAAGGAAGTCATCCCCTTCTGTCTCGTATCGAACCAACGACTCGGAATCAATTTCTTTTCTTTGGGCTTTGTGATCTTCAGTCAATTTGCGAGGAACAAACCGTGAACGTACTTTTGAGTATCCCAGTTGCTGAATTATCATATTCGCACTTCCTTCACTAATTTCTAGCTCCTTGTATGTGACGCGCCGATTTGATCGAATAATGTTGTTAGTACGTTGCACAATGTGAGATGTCACAGCCGATGCCAGGGCGACCACTTCGTGGCTCATCATCGAGGCTGACTCTCCCTCTCTCCGATGATCTCACACGTTTGGACCAGCGTTCAACTGCTTCGATCAACTTCGATCAACAACAGCATCTCCGTAAACGTTTTGTAGACGTTTGTGAATATTTCCAACCGTTTCCTTCTCTGCGGTTAAGAACTCTATAACAGCTCTGTTTACGACGCACATCACTCAGACGCCATTTTCGAAACTGCGTTAACCATCGGTCTTATAGAAGGGCGTTTAAAAGCGGTTTTATACAAGGAGGGGAGGTTCAAACTGGAAAAATCTGGTTATGTGAAGCGCAGAAAGTTCAAACTTACGGCCCAAAAGACATTTCAGCCCCATGGCCTATTATTTAGCTAAAAATATATTGAGTGCCCCCAGTATTTATAGCGCGTTATAGAAAACCGTTACTCGAGAATTTAATGTTGATTCTTATAGTGATTACTACGAAATTAATAACATTAATCACATTCTTCTATATTCCAGGCCATTTTTTTAATAAATAATATAATGAAGGATCTCTCAAATTTTCAAAGAGGTCAAATAGTTGGCGCTCGGTTGGCAGGTGCGTCAGTGACTAAAACCTTAAGGTTGTTCAACATTTCAAGAGGAACTGTATCCAAGGTGATGGCGGCATACAATGAACAGGGGAAGACAACATCTGCAAAGAACAACAGTGATCGCAAGCCTAATGCTACGAAGCGCAGGATCTGGTGCACTGAGCACAAAAACTGGACCTTAGAGCAATGGAAGGGTATAATATGGTCAGATGAATCATCCTTTACCCTTTTTCCAACATTAGGTCGCGTTTATGTTTGGAGAAAGCAAAAAGCTTTCAACCCTGACTGCCTCTTACCAACCGTCAAGCATGGAGGAGGGTCAGTAATGGTTTGGGCAGCGATATCGTGGCATTCATTGGGTCCTATTATCGCACTGCATGGCAGAATTACTGCAAATGAATATGAGGACATTTTAAGTGACACGGTGCTTCCCATGGTGCAAACGTTGTTTCCCCACAGATGTTGCCATATTTCAAGACGATAATGTCCCCATACACACAGCTAAGCGGGTACATTCGTGGTTTGAAGAGCATGAGGATGAAATCAAACGCCTTCCATGGCTTCCCCAGTCGCCAGATTTAAATATTATTGAACCCTTATGGTCAGTTCTCGAAAGTAAAGTGCGGAGCAGATTTCCACCACCTTCATCTTTTGAGGAGCTTGAAGCCTTCCTTCTTGAGGAATGGTTAAACATTCCACTAGAAACCATTCAAAACTTGCATGAATCAATTCCACGAAGAATTGAAGCTGTTCTGCAAGCAAAGTGTGGTCCAACCCTTTATCAGTAATTAAATCATGTATTTCCAACAGTGTTTCCATTATTTTGTCAAACCCCTGTATATGTAACCACGCTTCTTCTCTATTGTATTGACCAGAGCATTTGAAAGTAAGTTGCACTGAGTTGTGCAGTCATGTCAGAGGTTTATTCTTAATGTGTATAAACGTAGTTCCTTAGATACTTAATTTGAGTGTAGAATCTACTATAGAATTAATGGTATGCAATCCTAAGTCTACTCCTTTATGTGAAATAGATTTAAAATTGACGTTAATAAATCTTTTGAGATAATCACGTTTTCAAGAACGGTCATAATACATGTTAATTATGTTACTTTCCTTCAGATAGATATCAAAGCTGGTCTGTGGATTGTCCTTTATGCCTTCAGGGACGAATCGAAGGCCAGAAAGTTCGTGGAGATCCTTCGTCAAGTAACGAATTACATGGGCATATTTGTCGGGAATCCCAAAATGATCAGGCTCCCTAATGACAATACTGACACCTATGTTAACAATCTGAGGGAGAATTACCATGAAAAGGTATTTTAATAACTCGATACTTTCATTTAAGCATTTTTAGTGGTCGGCGGCGGGGGCTTAACCCCCGGAAAGGTCACCCATACCGGACAGGCTACTGGGAAGACCGGGCTAAGAGCCACTAAAGTCTTTGGCTTCCAGTACGGGTCTCTAGTGCTGTCCTCCGGAGGTGACGCCCTTAGGCCGTCACTGTGTTGGATGATGGGGTGTTCGGGCCGGTGGGATTGGGGGGCTGCGGTCTTTGCGCCGTTTGGGGGCAAACTTTCGCATCATGTGGGCCCGTTTTTAAACCGACGGTGTTTCCTCTGGGGACGAGGTACCCCTCCCCCTGCGGTCTGCGCTCCGCCTCCCTTTCTCACTGGTAGGCAGTTTCTCGCGTCCCCTGGGTCCGTGTTCTACAACATTAATAACATATGGAAACCATTACTACTTGTCCTAGAACTCGGGTGGTGGGCAACCAGGCCCCGAATCCTCTACCACTGGAAGACCACGTCGTGAGGAGGTCGCCCCTCCTCAGGCAGAGGAAACTTGCACTCTCCTCTTCCGTTACCGACTCCAGCCTGTACCTTGAACATGTCCTTGGACATACACCCTCTGGAGCAGGGGTCCCGCTCCAGCCCACCTCAGCCGCCTTCGGGCAAGTCAAGTTCCACCAAAGACTTGCCTCCAAAACCCGGCTTCTTGCTCTCCCCGTATGCCCCCCTCACCCGTCGTCGGCCCGCCTCCCCACGGAGAGAGCCCCGCGGCGGACGGGGAAGTCGGCATTCACGTCCACTCTATCGACCGTTGGATATCCCACTCCACTTCGATTCTACAGCCTCCCTATCCCTTCCAAGTATCCACAAATTCCTCTAGGTCCCTTCCGACCAACTCTGAACGGACGTTTCAGGCGATCCGAGCCCGCAGCAACTCTAGCCGCTATGATGTGCGACCACAGAGGGATGGCTCCCGCCTCATAAAATCACGCTCCTGCCGCAGAGACGAAAGCCGTACTCTCCCTCACTGAGGTCTTTGGATGCTCGGTGTCCGTCTTCCCACACCCTCACCTGAACCAGAGTCAGGGCACTACGCCACCTACCTATTATCGATCACAGTGAATGAGCTCCTGGAGGACCTCGCACCCCAGGGTGTCACTAAGATCCATCGCTTCACATCCCGACAGGGGGGGGGCATCCTCTCCCCCCACCCCGCGTCTACTTCTTACCTTCAATACCTTAGTCCCTCCTGTGATAAAAACTATATAGGGCTATGGGTTGATTGCCTGATACCCTCATCCGTTGGAAATTTCCAGAAGATTTCAGTGGAGTTAACGACAAAAGCCCTATGTTTTTTCGTTAGAGTTATGTATATATAAGTCTTCAAAAGACACCTCTGTTCATTTGCCTTCGGTATTTGCGCTGCCTAATGGTAAAGAAAGGAATTGCCTTGCCTTATTATTTCGTTGGGCCTCGCTTCTGTTTCGATGTAGGGCTGTGGTACGATGGAGCTACACAATGAGTTGACTCGATATAACTAATATAGGCAGTCACTATTTAAACACCTGAAGGAACAGGCCTATCCTTCTTATAGTTAAGTTTTATATCAAGAGGACCTCACTCAGAACTTATAGGAAGACAAAGCACATCTTCCTTGCTTAAAGCATCGCTGTAACATAAGCAGCTCCGAGCGAGCCGCTATAATAATCGTTAGGAATCTGCTGATTCTTCAAAGTTCGTTGACTCTTCTCTCGATGTAATTTTCATGAGTCGGCAGTGGAAAATTTTGAACACGAAATAATAAATTTGTTTTTGTTGTAATGTAGGCCCGATGCCTACATATGGGTTCTATGTATGTATGGCAATTATTTTCATCCCCAATAAGCTATGTCGCCAATCCCGAGGCAATTTTGTATAGATATTTAATTCAATTAATAATTTATATTTAATTATGAAATAAAGGTACCACATACAATACCATATTGTAAACATGTATAGTTTTTTCATATACTGTTGGGAGGGCCGGAGAAAAATTTGTGTTAGCTTAAATTTTTTGACAAACTGTGAAAACATGTAAAATGGATTAAAAAGAATGAAGTAGGAATTTAGGAAGAGAGAGGTTACTCAAGACGTATTTAAATATAAAAGTTCAAGAGGCCAACTTCTCTAGTTAAAGTTATGTCAATCAGTTTGACTCCCCTTAGGTATAGGAAATTTATGGAATTAAAGTAGTTATTAAGCATTTTAACTTTGCTCAATTTGTGTAAGGTTTATAAGTCACCAGTCTTAATTTTTTCTTGTAAAAGTTTTCTGGCTTTCAAAACAGTCTTTCTTTGAGGCCTGTCTGGTTTAGTCTGAGTTACATCAGGTACATTGAGAAATTCCTCCCCAATAGTATCCTGATCCATCCTTTGGGGTAATGGTTCTAACTTAGCCCCACACTCCAAAGGATATAGTAATGTGATATCTCTGGTGATTTCACCAGTTGCTGTTTTCAGTTTTACAACCCTGGTAATTTCGTCTTCACCAGTTTTGAGTTCTAAGGCTTTTCCCATTGACCAATGTTGTCTTGGAGTCTTGTCATGTATCAACACAATGTCCCCAATTTTGACTGAATCATTCCAATTTTGTTTTGTTAATTGTTTGTCTTTCTCTAAGACTTGTTAAGTATTCTTCTCTCCATTTTGTTATAAACTGAGTTTTGATTTGTGTCAAATGTTGGTATTTTGTGTTGAGTTCTGTGTGTCCTGTTACCCAATCTGGATCCTCTGTACTGTTATGTTCATATTCTGGTAACATGTTTACTGTTTCTCCCTTAATTAGGTGGTTTGGTGTGAGAGGTTCTGGCTGAGTAATACCATCTCCCACATAAGTTAATGGTCTGTTGTTGATAACGTTTTCAATTTCTGACAGAATAGTCATGAGTTCAAAAAATTGTAGATGTTTGGTCCCAATAGTCTTTTTAAGGCAGTTCTTTACAGCCTGTATGTTTCTTTCCCAAATGGAACCATACCTTGGTGTATTAACAGGAATGTACTTCCAGGTTATATTGTGTTTGATTAAATGAGTTTGTACTGTTTCACTTTCACAAACCTGATGAATAATTCTTTCACCAGATTTGAAGTATGTGGCATTGTCTGACCATATAGTTTTGGGTATAGAATTGTGTGCACAAAATCGTCTGAAAGCAACAATAAAAGCTTTTGCTGTCAGATCTTCTACTATGTCTAGACATATGGCACGTGTGGCAGCACAGGTGAAGAGTACAATGTACGCTTTGTATTCCTTTGAGTCCATTTTATCTCCAAAACTCTCATTCACCGCTCCAGTGTAGTCAATACCCGTGGTTTCAAATGACTGAGTAAATGTTACTCGTTCCACAGGCAGGTCTGGAGGGCTTGGGGTCTTAAAGGGTCGTGAGTGGATACGTTTACGAGGAATGCATGTGTTTAAAATTTTCTTTGTTTCAGTTCTACCCTTTGGTAGCCAGTAAGTTTTTCTCAGCTCCGTCAGGGTTTGTGGGACCCCCATGTGGTGTATTTTGTTGTGGGTATCCCTGATGATGAGATTTGTGAAGTGATTCCTCCTCGGAAGAAGAATTGGGTGCTTAGAGTTGTAAGGGTCATTCCATGTCAGTTCAACGGAATTTTGGATCGAAAAAACGTGACCATCACCGATTTTTTTAAAATTGGCACACTTATAGATCTCGGTGAGAAAAATAGAATGGCACTTGTTTCAACACTCTAGGTCATATGGTTCCGGAGATATGGCCATTCGAATTTTGTAAAAAAGGTCAATTTCCAAGGTCATACCATATTTCAACATGAAATATCTCGGCTCCTATTACACTTACAAAAACCATTTAAACACTATTTTAAAGCTTTTAAGCAGATCTACAACTTTGTTTCTATTCATATTTTACCTCAGTGGTCAAACAAAAAGTTGATCTTATTTTTGACCTTTGACCTTGTGTAGGTCATTTGATGTCACAACCGATTTTTTCTCCTTTCACCCAATTTTGGGTACACATGTCTACCTTAACGTCCTAGAACAAGATTTTTAGAGTTGATTAAGTTAGTATAGACGCTACAGCCATTTCAGTGGACCATACCTACCTCCATTTTGACCAAGTAACTTTTTCCACCAAACTTTGGAGCGCCGTTTCTTTGGAACTGTTTGAGCTAGAGTGTTGAGAAAAGCACCATTAGATTTGTCTCACTGAGATCTATAATGTCTGCTATTTTTAAGACAATTTGCCTTTTAATATGTATATTAAAATAACCTATTCTTTTATTTTTACCAATTGAGTTATAAGAACCGATTCTTGTCTTGCTGGGTGAAACCATGAAAAAAGAGGCATCAACATAACTTTATATTTAAAAAAGGCAGTTATTAGGTATTTACAATATTTATTTTTGTTTTCTTTCAACCCTGGCATTTGTCTACTCACATCTGGCGAATGATAGAAGTCAATTACTTTGGCAGCAGTTTCACTATTCAGGCGTTTCCCCAAACGCGGATTAGGAGTTGAAAGCACTCCCTTCTCCCTCACCAAACTTTTTGCTTGCCTAGCCATGTAATCTGAGCACTTAAATTCTTCTCTGATCTTTACTTGTGTCCATCTTTTTGGTAGGATAGTAAGAATTGTCAGTTGTTCACTTCAACTTGTCACTTGATTAAATTTCTCTTTTAGTTGTTGTTGAATCTCCAGTTCTGTATCATCTGAGTCACTACATGAAATTGGTTGTTTAGTTGCAAGTTCAAACTTTCTTTTCACAACTCCTCCTACTTTCCTCAACTTTCTCTTTGCGTAACCAGCGCTGTCAGAGAGTTTACATGGTTTTATTGGGGTCTCATCAAGTGTGGCCAATAAAGCATTGAATTTACTAAGCTCATACTGCATTTCAACTACATCTCCAACGGTTTCTAGCTCAGATGGGGCACTTGATGAGGTGGATGGTGATTTTTCAAGTGGTTCACATTCAGGCATTGGGGATGGACGATTTGCTAGTATATTTCGACAGGTTGCACATGCTTTATGATTATTTGTTAGTTTCAATTCAGGATTTTGATCAATCAAATTTTTAGTCAATGCACGAATGCCTTTTTTCACTTTTCCTGTGTTTTTTTAAATGGGTCACAACAGAACCTGCCCATATTGAAACTGCTGAAATCCATGTTTATCTAAAAAGAAAAAAAAACATATGTAGCTTAAAAGCCAGGGCTGGGTTCAATTACACAAAATGGAAACAATTACAATTTTTTTTTTTTTTCTTCAAATTATGTAATTACAGTTAGTATTGTAATTACTTCACAATTTCAAGATCAATTGCAATTACAATTAATTTTGTCTGAATCAATTACAATTACACAAATATAACTATCTATTCTATATATGTAAAAATATATATTATAATAAGAGAGCTGTCCGTCTGTCCGTCACACTTTCAGAAATTGTGAGAAAAAAATTCAGAAATTGCATTACGGGTGGCAATGTGAAGCTCAAGATTTTCATGACTGTTCTTTTCTGTAGTTTAGTAATGGGGGTAATGGGGGAGGGGGTTAGCCCCCAAGTTGTATGAATGGGGATGAGGAGGTTTTGGGAGATACCAGATTCAGAAATGTTGACACAATGTGAAGCTCAAAATTTTCACGGCTGGGTTCTTTTTTTGTAGTTTAGCCTGTCTAACCGTCAGCGAAGCGGCGGGAACTGTACTAGTATATATCTAAAATAAATATATATCTATAGAAATATATATCTATATGACTATATCTAAGTATAACTAAATAAACTATCAAAGGTTTATTTTCATTGGATGATGTATGACTGCCAGATCTAGGGGTATAATTTTTAACAATTGACATTAATTGATCAATTACATCAATTATAGCTCAAAAATCAATTACAATTACCTTTATTTTTATTTTATTTTGAATCAATTACAATTAATGGAAATTAGGATCAATTAATTAAAAATACAATTATAATTATTCATTGTATCCAACCCTGTTAAAAGCTATTTTTGCTTAGATGGCACAAATAAAATTTGGGACCTACTGACCTTGTTTCAGAGGTCTACAACAAGAAAAAATGTGCAATTTGATTTACAGATTGGAATAAATACAGATGCCAAAAAGATCCTTGCTCCAAGGTTTAAATAAGCTTATTTTCACATGGGTACATACTGTTGTACACAATGAATAAATACACAAAGTTAAGTAATTCTATTAAAACTCAACTTACTCTTAAAACTGAACTTATTCTATAGGGTAGAACCTATAGCCTAGTATAAGGTACTTATATACGTACATAGCTTTACCTTTAAACAGGATAGCAGGTTCGAAGTTCTTCACACTTTTGAATGTCCACATAAATTAATTAATTATGTAATTTAAATTACCTATATTATATATGTCTCTGAAAATACCAAAAAAAATTAAATTTTATAATACGGCCGGATATTTATTCAACCAAATAACTGGGTTAGGTTAGATTAGATAATTACCGATTTTTTTGAAAATTAGCAGACATTATATCGGGTCCGCAAAAAAAAAAGGAGCATGACGAAAATGTTTACTGTACATTTATTTTTACACATACAAATAACTTATTTTAGGCAAATAAGCAACAAATGAACTAAGTTAGTACCAAATTTCATGTCAATACGTCAAAAATTAAAGAAAATATAAAAGTTTTACTACAACATGTCATAATTTTACAATTTCCAAAGAAAACGAAATTATAAGACTATAAAAATTGTTCGATATGTTTGCCAGAAATGTTTACTGTACATTTATTTTTACACATAATGACAAATAATTTATTTTAGGCAAATAAGCAACAAATAAACTAAGTTAGTACCAAATTTCATGTCAATACGTCAAAAATTAAAAAAAATAAAAGTTTTACTACAACATGTCATATAATTTTACAATTTCCAAAGAAAACGAAATTATAAGACTATAAAAATTGTTCGATATGTTTGCCAGAAACCTCTACAACCCTTCGTAATCGGGGCCTAAATTGATCTATAGCTTTATCTACTTGATCTTGGGTAATTTCTTCCCATTTTTGTACGATAACTTCTTTCAAATGTTCGACATTTCGGATCTTATGCTTGTACACTTTCTCAGCCAACATTTCCCATATTCCGTAGTCTACGGGATTCAAATCTGGACTATTAGGGGGCCAATCTTTTGGGTAAAGCAATTCAGGAACATTATTTTCTAAAAATTCAATAGTTGACTTAGCGGTATGCGCCCGAGCGCCATCCTGTTGGAATAAGAAGTAACCATTATTCGCCAATCGTCTCATTTCGGACAGCATTTGTTCCAACAAAGTTTCAGTGTAATAGCGGGCGTCTACTTTGATGTTTGGCTCTACGAAAAAAACAGATGTCTTGCCTAGTTTAGAGACACCGACCCATACCATTACGCTGGCAGAAAAATGATTACGGGTAGCATAAAGTCTATCATCTGGTATTTCATTTTTACGATTAACTCTTGAATACACTGTCATTTTGGGAATTTCGCGGTGGTTCTACCGTAAACTTCTTTTCGTCAGTAAAAAAGCCGAGGTCTACTTTTTCGGGAGTGATATTTCTTAACATGCGTTCAGAACAAACAACTCTTTTCTGTTCGTTAATTTCAGTTAATTTCTGCCCGTGTATCCGTTTATAAGGTTTTAGTTCAAGGTCGTTTTTAATAATGTTTCTGACGCTACTTTCGGATATGCTCAACTCATTAGCAATTCTGGACGGTGTCACGTGAGTCCCTGGTCTGCCTTCTTGACTACAAATTCTTAGTTCCACATCTCTGATGTTTTCTTCGGTTCGAACTGATCTTGGCCTCCGCTTCCTTGTTTCCTTTCAGTACTTTCAGTTTCGTCGATTTTTCTTAACAGCTTGTCCAAACCTCCTTTCGACCATGGTTTATTCGGAAACTCTTGTAATAATTTTATTGCGCCATAATTTTTATCAAGTCTATAATGTTTTATTAATATTTTATCTTCTTTAGAAAAGGGCATATTATCATTTTTATTGATTAAAATTATTTAGGCATCTGAAAAAAATAATTTGTAATGAGTAAAACATTAAATTTTTACGCGGAAATTCACTTTTTTTAGTCATTGCACGTTTGTGGCCATAAAATCTTTATTTTATGACCGATTTTGATGAAATTTGTTTTATACAACTCTGGGCTCTTTTATCTTTAGCTAGATATATAACATTTAAGGGTCCGGCAAAAAATGCGGGCGTGAGAGCAATTTTCGTCATGCTCCTTTTTTTTTGCGGACCCTGTATATATCAGTAAGAAAAATCTAATGGTATTTTTCTCAACACTCTAGCTCAGTGGTTCTTAACCGGGGGGGCGCGCCCCCCTAGAAACAGGAATTTCTCTAATTGTATTTGTTATTCTCTTAACGAGAGCATGGGCTAATATTGAGAAGTTATTGAGAATGTTATTTTGATTGAAGGGGGGCGTGGAGGGAAGGACCAATTCCTAGAGGGGGCATGGTAGTAAAAAGGTTAAGAACCACTGCTCTAGCTCAAACAGTTCCAGAGATACGGTGCTCCAAAGTTTGGTGGAAAAAGGTACTTGGTCAAAATGGAGGTGGGTATGGTCCACTGAAATGGCTGTAGCATCTATACTAACTTAATCAACACTAAAAATCTTGTTCTAGGTTAAGGTAGACATGTGTACCCAAAATTGGGTGAAAGGAGAAAAAATCGGTTGTGACATCAAATGACCTACACAAGATCAAAGGTCAAAAATAAGATCAACTTTTTGTTTGACCACTGAGGTAAAATATGAATAGAAACAAAGTTGTAGATCTGCTTAAAAGCTTTAAAATAGTGTTTAAATGGTCTCTGTAAGTGCAATAGGAGCCGAGATATTTCATGTTGAAATATGGTATGACCTTGGAAATTGACCTTTTTTTTACAAAATTCGAATGGCCATATCTCCGGAACCATATGACGTAGAGTGTTGAAACAAGCGTCATTCTGTTTTTCTAACCGAGATCTATAAGTGCCAATTTTCAAAAAAATCGGTGATGGTTACGTTTTTTTCGCCGTCGAACTGACATGGAATGACCCGGAAGTCAAAGTTGACTTGTTAAGCCTTCCTTTACACCTTATCAGACCCTCTGTATCCAGGTACTGATTTAGATCCATGACAAGTGAAGGAATTCCTTTGTTTAATGCGTTACTGGACCTAAGATACTTCAACTCTTTGTCAAATTCTGAAGCTTATATCTATTTGAGCCAGTGTTTTGTTGCCGTTTCTGTTAAGTTAGAAAAGGCCTTCTGAGGACAGTGTTTGAAAAGGTAGCTATTGACAAACTTGCAGCAATAGACTGTAATTCTCAAGAGTTTGTTAGGTCTGAATAATGTTTATAGTAAAAAATAGGTTTGTCCTCAGTGATCTTTTCAGTTGTTGTAGAGTTGAGTGTGAGGTTAACTACTTTGGCTGGCCAAAGATCCTCACATGTTAGCCATTCAGGCCCTTCATACCAAATTTTATTTGTTTTCAACAGTTTTTAAGAGAGCCCTCTTGTTAAAAAGTCTGTAGGATTCTGTTTTGTTTGTATGTACCTAAATTTGATACCAAGGGATGTGTTTGCAGTTTTGATTTCTGTTAGTCTGTTCTTCAGAAATATGTTTTTGCAAGAAGTTGTATCTGTGTTGGTCACCCATGTTAGACAAATTTGACTCTCTGTCCATAAGTAAATGTCTGTTATGTCAACTTCTTTATACACTTGAGAGAAAGTCTGCTCTTTTGACTCCCAATGAGACAGCCAATAATTCAAGTTGTGGTACAGTTTTCTTTTGGTTTAAGGGTGCCACTTTTGCCTTTGAATAAACCAAGTTACTTTCATTTTCACTTGTTAAATAGGCACAACACCCGTAAGCTTGTGTGTTGGCATCTGTAAAAATGTGTAGTGTTTGAGGTTTCAATCTGTAACCAGCACATCTTGGTACGTAGATGTTTTGAACTTTGTTCAAGTCTGTGGCCAATTTTTTCCAATGAAGTTGGTCTTCCACGGAAAGTGGTTCATCCCAATCAATTTTCTTTTTCCATAAGTCTTGCAAAAGGATTTTGGATCTTATGGTTGCTGGTAAATATAATCCAATGGGGCCAAAAAATTTCGATGATTCTGAAAGCACTTGTCTTTTTGTATTGGCATTTGGATTTAAGTTATAACTCTTTGTGCAAAGAGTGTCATTGTGTTCGGAATTCTGTTTTAAAAACCAAAGCATTCCAAGTGTTTTTGTGTAATTGTTCGGTTCAATGTTCCCATTGTTGTCTTTTGTTATTTGTTCATTTAATTTAGGAGAATTAGAAACCCCCTCTGTCCAAAATTTTCTCGCTTTATTATGGGTTGTGACATTTTGTAAATTTCAAGCAATTCCTCTTCAGTTCCAGTGGAACCAATAAGGTTATCCACATAAAAAGTTTGTTTTAAAAACTGAACTGTTAAGTCCTCTTGAAATAAGTTTAGGTGGTTTTTAATTGTTAAAGCAAGAATATTTGGAGAGCAATTTACTCCAAAAATAATTACTTTAAATCTGTAGGTTTTGAAACCTTTGTTAAAGTCATGTGGATCATTAAACCACAAAAACCTGAGATGATTTTTATCATATTCAAGCTTCAAATTTATACAGAGGAATGCTTTTTCTGTCACTCCGTACCGCATAATTGTCTAAACGGAAGCAAAGGAGAATTTTTACAAGATCAGAGAAGATTTGGGCCTTCCAGGAGACAATCATTTAAACTAACAGAATTTGTATCCTTTAAACTACAGTTGTATACTACTATTAGTTTAGTTGTGGATGAGTCTTCTCTGTAAACTCCCCCGTGTGTTAAATAATGACAACCTCGTTTTTTAAAGGGTTCATCAGTAACTTCTTCAATGAAGCCCCTTTCTATTTGTTCTTTGAATATGTTGTTGTATTGTTCTAAAAGATTGTCATTTTTAAGTTTTCTGTAATTTTTATACAGATGTGCCTTAGCTACTTTCAAATTGTCCATTATTTCTGGACAAGGTGTTTTCCAAGGCAACTCCACATAGTATTGATTGTGTCTCTGTTGTAATGTATCCTTAAATTGTTCTGTCATCAATTGGTCTTCATGTGTAATTGTACTGTCCTTTATGTCAACTGATTCTAATAGTCACAACTGTTGTAACCCTTCATCCAATGTGGACTCATTTTCATTCAAAGGATGTGGGATTATGACAGTGTTTTTGTTGTTCGAGTTTGTCACATAGTCAGAAATTTGTGAATGTGGTGGTTTTGTTTTGTGTGAATTTTGTTCGTGCGCTATGTTTTCTGTGTCAGTAGTAAGATTGTATTTAGTTATGTCACCCAAAGGTGCAATACCTGTGGGAGTTTGTATGGCTATTCCATCTCCAATTTTAATGATGCCTCTATGGACCAGATGAAGATAGTCAACCCCCATGAGCATATGTATATCATCAACTACATCTGCATTAAGGGTTTTATCAGCTATCGTGTATTTGTTTTGAAGTTGTAGCAAAGTTTGTTTTAACCCAGCTATTTGTAATTTTTCTTGTTCTACTTTGTCCACAACAACAACCTTAAGGGTTTCAAATGTTCCATCAAGAGTTAAAGTTACATTTGCTGTTTTAAAACTGGCTTGTACTGGGTTTTTAGTAATAAATGATGAAATAGAGAGATCTTCATTTCCTTGTTGCTTCTGAAGTCCCAATTTTTCTATCAGTTGTTTGGTTACAAATGTTTGTTGTGAGCAGGTATCTAAGAAACACCTAACCTGTACTATTTGTCCCTTTTTGTTTTGGATTTCCAAGGTTGTGGTTGGTAAAAGAATTTTTGAATTGTGGTTAATGCTAGATGAACTGATATGCCCATTCATAGCATTTTGAGTTTGTTTCTGTTTGTTTTGGGTGTTTGTTCATAATGTTTGTAAGTTTTTTCAATGTCTGTGTGTGTATTACACATAGTAAAAGTCAGAGAGGTCACCATAGTTGTCTTTTGGGGTTCGCATGTTCAATTGTTCATTACTTTAAGAGCCAAATCATGTATAATTTCATCCTTATTCATGTAATTTCTGTTAAGTAATTCTATTGCCACAGAATAAGAAGTACCTATGGCTGGCAGTGATTCCACTAATCTTAAGGCAGGGCCTTTCAGATACTACTTCACTAAATAACTAAATTTATCAACATCTGTAATGTAGTTTTTATTACCTATAAGGCTATGAAATTTTTCAATAAAAGATTGAAATTTGGCTCTGTCACCCTCAAAAGTGAGTACTTCAAGTGTAGGCAATTTTGATTTTAGTTCATTGCCCTCAACCACGTTGGGAGAGCTAAGTGAAACATTTCGGATAGCTTCTAAGAAGCTTCTAAGCAGCTTTCATTTGTGTCTTGTTT
This sequence comes from Bathynomus jamesi, assembly GCA_023014485.1. NCBI lineage: Eukaryota > Metazoa > Arthropoda > Malacostraca > Isopoda > Cirolanidae > Bathynomus > Bathynomus jamesi. The sequence continues at coordinate 22,977 of JAJOZX010001526.1, forward strand.
TTTGTACTCTTCAACTTGGTTTTGAATTTCAGAAATATAGGAATTAATTTTTGTAATGTAATTTTCATTGTCAAGTAGGAGAGTAGAATACTCATCATCTGTTAGTTCAATTGTGTCATCAATTTCTGTAATTATGTCCTCATCAAGTGTGAGAATTTCTTGTTTGTAACGAGTAATAGAATTTAATGTTGTTTCAAGATCATATCCTGTAGGTTCTTTCTGTTTGTAATCATTGTACAGTTTGGTGATGACACCTTTACGTGCTGATTTTTTTCTCATTAATTTTTTGTAGTTTTGAGATGGTGCCGCAGCTCCAAGGTCTGTTTTTTTTTTCTTGGTCTGGGTTTTTTACCCTTTTGTCCAAGTCTTCCATAATTGTTGTTAGTGTTAGAGTTCTGAGCTTAATTTTATGATGTTGAGCGAGTTAAATTACTGTAATAAGTTTTTTATATACCTAGCGCCACAGGTTGAATTAAAAATTTACAATGGTTTTAGTTAGGATAGGCCTTGATGTAAAGAGTAAGGCCTACTTTGAAAGGTAGGCCTATTATGTGGGCCTACTAAGTAGGCTTATGTTGTGGACCTACTAAATAGGCTTAGGTTGAAATTCGGCCTATTTTTATAGGACCTAAAATGAGTTAAGCCTGTTAAATGAACAAGGCTTTGTTTACGGTTAGTGTAAAGGTAAAGGGATCGGTTCCCCAGTTACACGGGCCACCATGTGAAAAAACTATATAGGGCTATGGGTTGATTGCCTGATACCCTCATCCGTTGGAAATTTCCAGCAGATTTCAGTGGAGAGTTAACGACAAAAGCCCTATGTTTTTTCGTTAGAGAGTTATGTATATATAGGTCTTCAAAGAACCGCTTTGTTTATTTGCCTTCGGTATTTGCGCTGCCTAATGGTAAAAGGAATTGCCTTACCTTATTATTTCGTTGGGCCTCGCTTCTGTTTCGATGTAGGGCCGTGGTACGATGGAGCTACACAATGAGTTGACTCGATGTAATTAATATAGGCAGTCACTATTTAAACACCTGAAGGAACAGGCCTATCCTTCTTATAGTTATTAAGTTTTATATCAAGAGGACCTCACTCAGAACTTATAGGAAGACAAAGCTTAAAGCATCGCTGTAACATAAGCAGCTCCGAGCGAGCCGCTATAATAACACTGGTCAACAAAGATTTTTCATCAGAGTAAAATTTGTGGTGGCTGGATAGCATTTTCACGCTAATTCCAAAACTGCATTCAGATTTTTTCTAGCACGTATAGTTTTCAAGATGAAGGCACATATATAACTACACAGATTTAACCATTTTAAATAGGCAAAATACTAATATTTCAACATTTGATTGTGTTTATTTTATTGTTTTTTTTTAGTTTATTCATCTTATTTATTTCAATTATCTTAATTATACATCTTATGTATTTCAGGTGTGAGCTTTTACGTCTAGCAGCATCGTGATTCAGGCAACAACGCCGTGCTTTGTGCGTCAAAAGATCAGTCCAGTCCAAGAACTTGTTGTGTCAAGTTGGTGTACATTTTTTTTGAATTTATAGTTTGCTCAGGTCAGTCAACATGCCTCGACAATGTAAGAATGACCCCGACAAGTTCTGTTTCGTATGCGGCCAGTTGACAACTAAAACACAGCGACGAAGTATTACAACCGACATTAAGAAAATATACAAGCTATACTTTGGTTGCCATCTAGGTGACCAAGATAAACAATGGGCGCCACATCAAATCTGTTCTGGCTGTTCAAATGGATTACGTGATTGGCTTAACAAAAAGAAAGCTTCAATGCCATTTGCCATACCCATGATATGGAGGGAGTCGAGAGATCATCATGAAGACTGTTATTTTTGTAGTGTGAACTTAATGGGGTTTTCTGCCAAGAACAAACACCAGATTGTATATCCAAACTTGGATTCAGCACGTAGACCAGTAAAACATGATGAAACATTGCCCATTCCAATTCCCCCAAGTGATAGGCTAGATTCTATCATAGATGACATGGAAAGTGATGAAGGTGCAACTGGCGTTTCCGGACCATCTACAGAACCAGAGTACACTTTTGAAGGTAGACATTTAGAGCCTAAAAAGTTAACCCAAGGACAGTTGAATGATCTTGTTAGAGACTTATCGCTGTCTAAAGAGAAATCAGAGCTTCTCGCCTCAAGACCAAAGGAGAACAATTTACTTGAGAACAATGTTCGTATTAGTTACTACCGAAAGCGGAATTTTGAATTAACAGCATTCTTTTCAGTAGACGGTCCTCTCTGTTATTGCCATGACATCAATGGACTATTTACAGCCATATCTCAGACGTATGTGGCATCTGAGTGGCGCCTCTTTATTGATTCGTCGCAGAGAAGCCTGAAAGCAGTTCTTTTGCATAATGGTAATATAATGCCATCCATCCCCATTGCCCATTCCGTCCATCTAAAAGAGACATATGACAATATGGATATACTACTTAAGGCAATCAAATACGACAGTCATCAATGGAATGTTTGTGGAGATCTAAAAGTTATAGGAATGCTTATGGGTATGCAGTCAGGATTCACAAAATTTTGTTGTTTCCTTTGCCTGTGGGACAGTCGCGCCACTATAGAACATTACACCAAAAGTGACTGGCCACTTAGGTATACATATGTCCCAAGGATAAGCAATGTCCAGTCTGTCCCTTTAGTGGATCCCCAAAAGATCTATCTGCCACCTCTTCACATTAAACTTGGTTTAATGAAGAATTTTGTTAAAGCAATGGGTAAAGTCAATTCTGAAGGGTTCCTATACCTTTCAAGGAAATTTCCGAAGGTTACTGCAGCAAAATTGAAGGAAGGAATTTTTGTTGGGCCACAAATAAGGGAGGTTTTGAATGACACTGAATTTGAAAAAGTCCTAAGTCCTAAGTCCGCTGGAATTGAAGGCTTGGCTGGCGTTCAAATGGATATGTGAAAACTTTCTTGGAAGCAACAAGTCACCTGCGTATAAGGATGGAGTCAAGAACCTCCTTGATGCCTTCAAAGAAATGGAGTGTCGAATGTCGTTAAAAATTCACTTCCTGCATTCCCACTTAGATTTCTTTCCTGAAAACCTTGGTGCAGTGAGTGACGAGCAAGGAGAGCGCTTCCATCAAGATATTCAGATGATGGAGAAGCGCTACCAAGGATATTGGAATGAAAGCATGATGGCGGACCATTGTTGGATGCTGTATCGTGACAATCCAGGCCAAATTTACAAAAGGAAATCACACTCACAGCGCTTTTAATAAAATAATGTATATATTCTTTATTTATAAGTACATTGAATAAGGTATATGATGTATTTGTTGTTTAGCATTCCTAAGTGTGATCTATACATCCATAAATTTTCTTATAGCAATATCAAAAACTTAAAAATATCAAAACCAGTGTATCTATATAACTATACGTGCTAGAAAAAAAAATAAAACCAGATTCGGAATCAGCGCGAAAAATGCATTAAGAAAAGTGTGATCATGTTTGTGATGAGAAAAAAAAGTTTCATTTTGTTGGCCAGTGTAATCGTTAGGAATCTGCTGATTCTTCAAAGTTCGTTGACTCTTCTCTCGATGTAATTTTCATGAGTCGGAAGTGGAAAATTTTGAACACGAAATAATAAATTTGGTTTTCTTGTTATGCAGGCCCGATGTCTACATATGGGTTCTATGTATGTATGGCAATTATTTTCATCCCCAATAGGCTATGTCGCCAATCCCGAGGCAATTTTGTATAGATATTTAATTCAATTAATTAATAATTTATATTTAATTATGAAATAAAGGTACCACATACAATACCATATTGTAAACATGTATAGTTTTTCCACACCTCCCGACCATATTGTATGGGGTATGGGAGACCGCACGTCATGCGAGTTCACTGTCCACCCATACATCATCAGACCCGACCCGTTGCTTTAAATGCAACAAGTTCGGACACGTCAGCTGTTTGCCGACGACCCCACCAACTGTGTGTTCGTTGCGGAGAAATCGCTCGCCCAGACAAGTGCCCCAACACACCCAATTGCTCCAATTGCGAAGGCGCACACTAGGCCTGGTCTAAATTTTATACTGAAAAGGTACATATTGTGAGGGGTTTGAATGGAACACAGGAACCCCCTCATAAATTATTTTCGCTCTTTAAAGCCTCTTACCCCTGGCACAATTTTTCATTTTTTGACCTACATTGAAGAATATTCTATTTATACGAGACTTGCTCTACATTCAGGTTTTTTGATGACATAAATCTTTATTAACGTATAATATTTTATTTAATAATGTACAGTATTAGGAAAATTAATTAAGTACAACAGTATATTCACACGAAAAAATTAGAGGCCTAATAAATGTGCTAAAATTCAATTAACTTTTTCATTGTTCCTTATCACATCAAAAAGGAAGAAATTTTCAATATCATTAGGAAATTTTATTTCATATGTTTCTTACTCATTCCATTGGGTCTTCCATTCAAACTTAGGCAGTTTTCCCCTTGATTCTAATAAGTTTAAGATAAACTTTTGACGGTTGTCATATCCTATTCTTTCCTGACATGCCTTTGTTACTAGGTTCACTGCCCTTTCCACACTGACTGTGGCATGGAAAAGAAGCTATCTCCAGTGGCTTACATCGAGCCTGTAGTAGCTCATCGTCGCTAAAATTGTTTAGCAGCGGTGGACGAGTAATGATCTCATTTTGCCAATCGATCATCTCGGTGTAGTCAGTAGATTGGAAATTGAGGGTTCGAGGCAACTGAAAGTTTCTGGTACCTGAAAATCCTGTTCTTGAAAGGATGATTTTCTGAATACCTTGCTCCCTAATTTCTAGTCTCTTGTCAGTTACCATTGGTATGAGTATATTTTCTGGGTGGGCAAAGTAGGCGTTATTCTTTAATACTGGTTCTATGATTGATCTATGTTGTTCATCTAAATTTCGAAGCAAGCACATTAAATGCCAAAAGTTATATGCACCATCAGTTGCATTAGGATGAGATTTTATCCAAAACCACCCTGGAGCATAGAACTGCATAATAATCTTGACTATATCTTTAAGGTTTTATCGGAATTTGGTGTTGAGATATATAATCGAAGGACCCCGTTGGCTAGAATTAGCCAGCGAGCATCGTGAAGGGTTCCTGGGAATCGAGTGGACAGGTCTTGAGAAGTGCTCCAGTTTGCACTGCCAGACATACATCATAGATATCTTTGATCACTGCTTAGCTCCTTCACAAAATTTGCTGGAATTTCTTTAATGTTTCCCTTTACGCGAGAATATTTGACTACCTCCAATTTTGTTAAATCTGTTTCCAGTTTATTCCCAATTGAATCCACAAAAGTATTTGGACCTGTTGTTTTACCATCAATAGCTTTGTAGACGTGCATAAAAGGCAGCTCATTCAAATGCAAGAGGCACACCAACCACTGCACTGGTCTGTTAAGATGAATTTCAACCAGTTTTATGGCTCCACCAATTTTTCCTATATTTACAGGTACCATCACATAGTAAAGCTTTGATAGTATCTGTGCTGTTCGAGTCTGTAATAATAGTTATTAACTCTTCTGCTATGCAGCGAGCAGTTCCATTATCTGGTGTAACATGGTCTACATAGATGCTTCCAGATTCTTTCACAATAACATAGTGTTGTTCTTTTATCTTTCCACTTTTAGTTAATGTGTTATCTTTCCTTCCATCAAATCCAAGGCACTGCATCTTTAGATTTTCGGATTTTGACCTAAAAGTATTTGTTTCATCCAGGGTTGTGGAGTCGGTGAAAAAAGTTTCCGACTCCGCCTCCAGAAATTTTACAAGTCCGACTCCGACTGTAGTATATACTAATTGTATGGCATATATACTTATATAGTATAGGTATGGTGTAGGTAAATGAATTTCGATAGTTTTTATTTTTAAATCTCGATTTTAATTATTCTTTCCTCGTACAGTAATAAAAACTAAAAAGTTATTTAATAGTTATAAAATAATAAAATTATAAAAATATTAGACATGAAAGTTGAAACTATTTCAAAATGGTTCAGCATATAAAAAAGCAACTGCAATAAATGGAACAATACATGAGTACTTTATAACCACATATATATATACTGTACTCTTATACCTAAACTGAATTTGTTCTCAGAAACAGGATCGCTTCAGTTAGTTCCTCCTTCATCGCCGCTCTCAAGTCGGATCTGACGATTCGGAGGGCAGAAAACAAACGCTCCACGCTGACTCGAGTCGGTGGCAACGCTGTGACAGTCAGAGCGGCATCTTGAACAATCTCAGGGTATCGGGGTATTGCATCTTTCACTTTCAATTTTGCAGTACTGTCAATTTTTTCCACTTCTTCCAGTGCATGAAAAAATCCAGTTTGAATTTAGCTAGCGCAGTCGGGCTCTTTTCTCCGCTTTTTTCCAAATCTAATCGACGACGCTTTGACCGCTCCTGGTCGTCTAGATGTTTTTCGAAATCGAATTATTATTCTTCAGAATTTAAATTGGATGAGGACGATGATGGAAGGCTGCTGTGTTGCGGCCCAGCTACAGCCTCGTCTTCCGCTCGTAGACCTTTCATACTAATGGCTACTTCACATAAAGCGGCTTTAGCTCTAATTTGCCGTTCTTCTGTCAGTGTGACTCGGTACATGGCGTCAACGTAGATAGCAGCCAATAGGATGTTATTGTCCAGCTGACGACTTTCTCTGCGCAGCATTGAGTTCATAATGCCATTGGCTATCATGCCACCAATTTGAGAAAGGCGGAAAATGAGGGTCTTCCACTCCTTATAAAACAAACCAGGAGTCAAGTCAGCTGCTTGCAAGTTTTTTGTAACGTTATATGGATGGCGAAGCAAGCTTTCAAGTTCCTTCATTCGCTCCCATTGAACTTCAGTCATCGTGACATCCGGGTTGGCCATGTCACTAAGGAAAGGTTTTAGTTAAAGAATACGCTGAGTCATCAACTATGTACTCCCCCACCTAGTTGCTTGATCCAAAATCGCCCTTTTCCAGCACGTCGCTTCAGTATAGCATCTAGTTTTGGTGTTCTAGCAGCCACCACGACGTTTCGCAACTTGCCAGTAAGACTGGCCGCATGTTTTTCTCTCAAGCCGTTACGAATTGCATGTGATGGATCTTGGAGAGCCTTGCAGCAGCATCCACAAATTCGTCTAAAGTATCACCGCCATTGTCTGAAACTTCATCATCATCAAAATCATCTACCACTTTATCTTTGTTCAGCTTCTCGATGGTGCTCATTATGTTGGTGGCATTGTCGTCACGATCGATAAGACTTGTTCTTTACCAATGTCGAACTCTTCCAGAATGTCCATCACTAGTTGTTGGAGACAGTCACGTGTGTGTTGGGCTTCAGTGTCCCTTACCGCCAATGTGCGTGTGACCACTTCTTTTCGATCATCCACGAATTGAACGTTGATCGCGAAGTAATTAACTCTCTGGCGTGTGCAGGCATCCATCTTCAGAAAAACGAACCGTCCACGAAGAAATTCCTTGAGCGCATGCTTCTGCTTTTTTTGCCGCCTCCAGTACCAGACTTCGAATACTGTTCCTTTCTAACGAAACACCAAGTTTACGGCCCATTTCCCCGTTCAAACCGACAAAAGCTGGGGTAGAGAACGAGCTCAGAGGGACAGCTTTCTTAACCACCATTTCAATGATGCAGCCCTTGAATTTATCTGTCGTCATGGACATAGTAACCTTTCCACTCTCAAAATACTTGATAACGAGAGCTTGACGATTTGAAGAACTTGGGCCAGGAGCATCATCATCCTTCTTACTTTCGGCATCTTTTTCAGTAACAATCTTCAACACCTTGGGATGCGTTGTAGATGACGCTTTAGATTCGATGCTCCGCTCGGGACACTGGTTCCTTCGCCCGAGTAAGCGCTAATTTTGGCGCTACAGGTTTTCTCATCACCTTTGGTCACTTGGCACACGAAAAACTTTCCATCGTCAGTGATTGGGAAATATTAAAAAAGCGCAGATTTCGGCTTCGATCGCTGCGCCATCACAAAGATTGTTGATAGTGATGGGTTTCTGAAAAAGAAAAATATAAAATGAGGGAAAGTAAATTTATGCTGAGAGCTTTAATACATAGTACAAATGATGAAGAAATTCATCTGAGCGGCTGTCTAGTGAATACAGCTGCTAACGCCTAACAGTATATATATATATATATATATATATGAATAAAACCACGAAGGAAAGGAAACACAGAATGGTACTCAAGCGCTTTCGTCTAATGACATCCTCAGGAACACTGTCGTCATTAGCCGAAAGCGCTTGAGCACCATTCTGTTTCCTTTCCGTCGCGGTTTTATTCATCATAAATATTTTTCATGTGTTATTTTCGTGAAATAATTTTCATATATATATACTGTGTGTGTGTGTGTGTGTGTGTGTGTGTGTGTGTGTGTGTGTGTGTGTATACAGGGCGTCCCAAAAAAATGTATACACACTTTAAATACTTATAAAGGCAGTGTTTATTAAAATACATTTCATTTTCAAAATGTAATAGAATCTACAGACATTATTTAATTGTTTTGTCAACGCCTGTTTTCAAACTGACGTCCGTTCTGGTCCAGGCACTGCTGATAACGCGAAGCAATGGAATCGCAAACATCACGAAACATTTCGTTTGGTATTTGTGTGCATTCTCGTTCAATGGCTGCTCTCAATTCAGCGACTGTTGTCTTTTGTCTTTTAAGTATCCCCATAAAAAAAAGTCTAGTGGTGTGAGGTCTGGTGAACGCGGAGGGTATTCTACGAAACCCGTTCGTCCAATCCACATCCACATCGTGCCAAGTACCACTCGCAATACTCCACTCTTCGGTCCGGATCATCTTCATTAATAGCATGGACTAATCTTGGAATGTAACTTTTCCATTGACAGCGCTTCAAAATGCGTTGGACAGACGATTCTGAAATTCCTACCTCACGACTCGCTTGCCGCACAGATTTTCTTGGACTTTGGTGATACGTTTCCAGTACCCTTTCTTGCTTTGTGGGGCTTGTCGATGTCCGTGGTCTTCCGGAACGCTTCTTGTGGACATTCTGAACAGTTCCATCGGCTTCAAACTTATCTCTAATTCGAGTGATGGTAAGTCGCGTTGGTGGATCTGTTTGAAACTCCCTCCTAAACTGTCTTTGCACTTCAACTGCGTTTTCACACTTCCAGTAGCATTTTAGAATGAATTTCCTTTGTTCAAAGCTTAGTCTGACTGCCATTATTAATTCTAATGGGTTTAACTTGGAAAGAAAGAAACATCAATTGAGCTATCAGCTGTTAAAGTGTGTATACATTTTTTTGGGACGCCCTGTATATATATATATATATATATATATATATATATATATATATATATATATATATATGAAAATTATTTCACGAAAGTAAACACGTGAAAAATATTTATGATGAATAAAACCACGAAGGAAAGGAAACACAAAAAGGTGCTCAAGCGCTTTCGTCTAATGACATCCTCAGGAACACTGATGTCATTAGCCGAAAGCACTTGAGCACCATTCTGTTTCCTTTCCGTCGTGGTTTTATTCATCATAAATATTTTCATGTGTTATTTCGTGAAATAATTTTCATATATATATAGTGTGTGTGTGTTATATATATATATATATATATATATATATATATATATATATATAATATATTTAGGAGAAATCCAATGACAAGGAGGAATGTAAATGCCATGAAAAGTCTTCTTTAATGCGCAACGTTTCGAGCAATACGCTCATCATCAGGCTAGATAATAACAATATGAAATTAGAATCATAAATAAATGTGAACAAGACAAAATAATTTCCATAAAACCTATTCAGTAAAAGCAAATTTTAAAAAGACTAAAAGAAGAGGGTTAAATTCAAAGTTATAAAAATTTACATATAAAATTAACCAGAAATTTAAAAAGCTATTTTTAAATTACATATAGTAAATTTGAAATTAGTACATTGGAATAATTAACACTAATACAATGGAATAATTAACACTACGAACCTTTCAATGCTGGTTCCGAGGCACGAGTAATTTAAAACAAAACAAAACAGGAAACAAGCTATGGGTTGGGCGGTTGGAGTTATAAGTTAGGGGAGGGGGGATTATAAAAAAATTGGGGAGGGGGGTTTATAAAAAATTTAGAGGGACAGCTGAGGAATCCACGTTTAGAGAAGGGGTCAATGTTTTAATATAAAGAGATTCCAAAATTCTAAGTGAGTTAGGACAAGAATTACAACCGAGAATTTTAAAATTATCTAAAGTGACATCAGTTTTACATTTTATACTGTGTTCCCGAATACTGGAGGCTTCTTTTTTATTTAAAATTTTACCTGTTCGGCAACTTATTCCATATGCGAATAAAATCTAGTCCTGAGGGAGCGCACGGTGCTGCCAATGTAAGTACCAAGGAGACACCTTGGGCAGGTAAATAAATATACAACACCGCTACGCAACGAATCAGGAGTTCGATCCTTCGCTGAGAAAAAGCTACCTAAAGACATTTTGTTAATAAATATAATGCGAAAATCAGTATGATAAAAAATTTTTCTTAACAACTTTGTAAATTTAAGTTTAAATTCTTTATTCATGGGACCCATTTCAGGTACCAGGAAATATTTTATATCTTTAGGCACTGAAATACAGGAAAGTTGAGGGCTATAAACATTATTTAAGAAAGATCTTATTAGTTTATCTACATATTGAATAGGAAAACTATTTCTTTAGTTTTACTGATTTTAACTATAAGATGTCGTGTATTAAAACTCTCTTGTTCAGAGGATATAATTTGACCTCTAGTTTTACCTTACTAAACGATGAATTTAATAATTTAAGATCATATTTTACCAATAATAGTTTTCCTGTTCAATATGTAGATAAACTAATAAGATCTTTCTTAAATAATGTTTATAGCCCTCAACTTTCCTGTATTTCAGTGCCTAAAGATATAAAATATTTCCTGGTACCTGAAATGGGTCCCATGAATAAAGAATTTAAACTTAAATTTACAAAGTTGTTAAGAAAATTTTTTTATCATACTGATTTTCGCATTATATTTATTAACAAAATGTCTTTAGGTAGCTTTTTCTCAGCGAAGGATCGAACTCCTGATTCGTTGCGTAGCGGTGTTGTATATTTATTTACCTGCCCAAGGTGTCTCCTTAGTACTTACATTGGCAGCACCGTGCGCTCCCTCAGGACTAGATTTTATTCGCATATGGGAATAAGTTGCCGAACAGGTAAAATTTTAAATAAAAAGAAGCCTCCAGTATTCGGGAACACAGTATAAAATGTAAAACTGATGTCACTTTAGATAATTTTAAAATTCTCGGTTGTAATTCTTGTCCTAACTCACTTAGAATTTTGGAATCTCTTTATATTAAAACATTGACCCCTTCTCTAAACGTGGATTCCTCAGCTGTCCCTCTAAATTTTTTATAAACCCCCTCCCCAACTCCCCTCCCCCTCCCCAATTTTTTATAATCCCCCTCCCCTAACTTATAACTCAAACCGCCCAACCCATAGCTTGTTTCCTGTTTTTGTTTTGTTTTAAATTACTCGTGCCTCGGAACCAGCATTGAAAGGTTCGTAGTGTTAATTATTCCATTGTATTAGTGTTAATTATTCCAATGTACTAATTTCAAATTTACTATATGTAATTTAAAAATAGCTTTTTAAATTTCTGGTTAATTTTATATGTAAATTTTTATAACTTTGAATTTAACCCTCTTTTAGTCTTTTTAAAATTTGCTTTTACTGAATAGGTTTTATGGAAATTATTTTGTCTTGTTCACATTTATTTATTGATTCTAATTTCATATTGTTATTATCTAGCCTGATGATGAGCGTATTGCTCGAAACGTTGCGCATTAAAGAAGACTTTTCATGGCATTTACATTCCTCCTTGTCATTGGATTTCTCCTAAATATTGAATTGAAGCTTTGTAGAAGCAAACCGCATGACTATATATATATATATATATATATATATGAAAAGAAGGATCAACACAACGGCAAACATTTTCATTTATTTGTACATCAGACGTTTCGACAAATCTTTTGTCATCATCAGTGAGTTAAGTCTTAAAACCTTAAAACAAAATTGAAAAGTGAAAGTTACATCAATACAATATTAAGACCATTAAAATTAAAACCTTAAAGCAAAATGAAAATTGCATCAATACAAAATTAAAACATTTAAATTTCATCACTATAAAAACTAAAATTAAATTAAATTTCATCACTATAAAACTAAAATTAAATTACCTCAATAGGTAAATACACAATGTTTACATCCACCTCCATACTTGGCAAAGTCTAAGAGACCACTAGGTGGTCAGGGGATTAGAAAGGGTATATCTGTGAAACACGGTTGGTTGTCAAAAGAGTCTTAATTTGTAGGATGAGCTATTATTATTAAGGGAGGGTTTGTTTCTATAGATGTACAAAGATTCTAAAATTCGGAGTTCTGTAAGGTTATTGGATCTAGTTAAAATTTCAAACTGAGTTTTGTGAAGGGGATGGTCGTTTTCATTACTGTGGTTTCTAATTGCGGATTGTGGAGGGCTACTGAGGGGACGGTTGGTGGTACGGACTGACAAGCCCAAATGTTGAGAAAGGCGCACCTCCAGTTGGAGTTGAGTGCTGCCAATATACGCAGCCTTACAGCTGTCGCACGTGTATTTGTAAACAACATTGGGGCATACAGTTTTGGGGAATTCATCTTTGAACTTTAAAAAATTTGATAATTTAAGTGGGTTGACGAAGGCGAATCTAAAATTTATTTGGGGATAACTAGACTTGAGTAGTTTGGACAATTCACCTCGAATACGCAATGATAAATAACCATAAAAAGGTAATTTAATATATCTGGTTTCTTTTTGTACTGTAGTTACGGGGAGTTTAGTATCAAAAGTGTTATTTAAAAATTTCTTTAATTGGTTATCGAATAGATGAGAAGGGTAGTAATTGTTAATAAAGTACTGTTTTAAAAATTTAAATTCTTCGTTTAACGAAAAGTAATCCGAACAAATACGGTAACTTCTTGTTAATAATGTTACTATAGCACTAATCTTATATTTATAAACATACAACTTAAATAATTGGTTCCCAAGCCAGTAAAAGTTTGTTTCCGAAATAGTGAAGTATGGAACTTATTATGGGCCCGTTTAACTAAAACATCCAGGAAAGGTAAACTATTATTTGTTTCGTTTTCACACGTGTACTTAATATTACTATGTTGTTATTAAGATAATCACGAAAAGTTTTACGTGTGAAGGATGGTTAAATATTAAGAAAGTGTCATCCACGTATCTTCTGTAATATATGGGTTTAAAACTACTAGGACAATTTTTCAACCAAATTTCTTCGTAATGGCAAAGAAATGCATTTGCTAGTGTTGGGCTTAACGGGGAACGCCTCCATAACTCCAAACTATATAAATCATGGCTACATAAATTATTAAATTTGGAGCTTCAATCGAAAACTAAAACAGTGAGTTTTCTCAAGCTGAAATATAAAAATTCTCTGTTTGGTCTAAAATCTAGGGTGTCTTATATTGATTATCATTGTTTAGTTACTAAATTTCAAACTTGCTGTGATAAAACTGTCAACAGACATAAAAGGATACATGCTGCCAAATTGGAAAATTGGGAATCACTCAGTCGTTTTTTAATAATCCAGATAATTTTATTTGTAATTTCTCTAATAAAGTTTTAAGTATTAGAGAGAAAGAAATATTGTCGTTAGGCTTAAATTTTGATCTACCTCATTAAACTAAATTTTTATAAATTTTTCTCTGGCTTTGAAAATCTTCTCATGAATATTAAGAATTGTGAGATCCGACCAAATTTCTCGTTTCATAACTTGGTAAAACAAGTGGAGAGCATCTCTTTTAAGAATTTTATAATTTTAAACCCCATAAGGTGTTTTCTCCCCTCTTTAATAAGCAAGATTTTAAAATTCTTAATAATTTGAAAAAGGATAACTCTGTCATCATTACAAAACCGGATAAGGGTAAAGGAGTAGTGCTGATTGATTCAACAGTTTACATAAATAGAATGGAGACAATTTTGTCGGATACGTCTAAATTTAAAAGGGTAAAAGAGAATTCCTGTCTAAATTACTAAAACTCGAAGATAAACTTAATAGGTGTTTGCGTAAATTAAAAAATAGTAATATATTGCTGACAATACATACAATTTTTTATTTGCTTCTGGTTCTAATCCAGGAATTCTATATGGTTTACCTAAAGTCCACAAGCCAAATTTCCCACTAAGACTATTCTTTCGGCATGTGGTACATTCAATTATAACTTAGCCAAATTCTTCGTTCCCTTGCTTTCAAAACTCACCTTTAATGATTATTCTATTAACAACTCGTTTGATTTTGCTAAAGAGATAAAAGAGATCAATCATGCCGATTCTCTTACTATGGCCAGTTTTGATGTCTCATCATTGTTTACTAATGTCCCGTTAAAAGAAACATTAAATATCATACTAAATAAGTTATTCACTACTGATAATACTCTTATTAATGGCCTCACTCAGACTCAATTTAAAAACCTTCTCGAAATAGTGTGTTTTGATAATCTTTTCTTATTTAATAGCAACCTTTACAGCCAAATTGATGGGGTAGCTATGGGTTCCCCGTTAAGCCCAACACTAGCAAATGCATTTCTTTGCCATTACGAAGAAATTTGGTTGAAAAATTGTCCTAGTAGTTTTAAACCCATATATTACAGAAGATACGTGGATGACACTTTCTTAATATTTAACCATCCTTCACACGTAAAACTTTTTCTTGATTATCTTAATAAACAACATAGTAATATTAAGTACACGTGTGAAAACGAAACAAATAATAGTTTACCTTTCCTGGATGTTTTAGTTAAACGGGCCCATAATAAGTTCCATACTTCACTATTTCGGAAACAAACTTTTACTGGCTTGGGAACCAATTATTTAAGTTGTATGTTTTATAAATATAAGATTAGTGCTATAGTAACATTATTAACAAGAAGTTACCGTATTTGTTCGGATTACTTTTCGTTAAACGAAGAATTTAAATTTTTAAAACAGTACTTTATTAACAATTACTACCCTTCTCATCTATTCGATAACCAATTAAAGAAATTTTTAAATAACACTTTTGATACTAAACTCCCCGTAACTACAGTACAAAAAGAAACCAGATATATTAAATTACCTTTTTATGGTTATTTATCATTGCGTATTCGAGGTGAATTGTCCAAACTACTCAAGTCTAGTTATCCCCAAATAAATTTTAGATTCGCCTTCGTCAACCCACTTAAATTATCAAATTTTTTAAAGTTCAAAGATGAATTCCCCAAAACTGTATGCCCCAATGTTGTTTACAAATACACGTGCGACAGCTGTAAGGCTGCGTATATTGGCAGCACTCAACTCCAACTGGAGGTGCGCCTTTCTCAACATTTGGGCTTGTCAGTCCGTACCAACCGTCCCCTCAGTAGCCCTCCACAATCCGCAATTAGAAACCACAGTAATGAAAACGACCATCCCCTTCACAAAACTCAGTTTGAAATTTTAACTAGATCCAATAACCTTACAGAACTCCGAATTTTAGAATCTTTGTACATCTATAGAAACAAACCCTCCCTTAATAATAATAGCTCATCCTACAAATTACGACTCTTTTGACAACCAACCGTGTTTCACAGATATACCCTTTCTAATCCTCTGACCACCTAGTGTTCTCTTAGACTTTGCCAAGTATGGAGGTGGATGTAAACATTGTGTATTTACCTATTGAGGTAATTTAATTTTAGTTTTTATAGTGATGAAATTTAATTTAATTTTAGTTTTTATAGTGATGAAATTTAAATGTTTTTAATTTTGTATTGATGCAATTTTCATTTTGCTTTAAGGTTTTAATTTTAATGGTCTTAATATTGTATTGATGTAACTTTCACTTTTCAATTTTGTTTTAAGGTTTTAAGACTTAACTCACTGATGATGACAAAAGATTTGTCGAAACGTCTGATGTACAAATAAATGAAAATGTTTGCCGTTGTGTTGATCCTTCTTTTCATCTGTAAGCTCCGGTTCCCTAAGGAGAAGTCAATAGCTTTGATATTAACCCAGAGATATGGCCGATCGACATTGAACTATTACAGACAATGTGAAAGAGTCTATTTGAAACTGAACAAGGCTATCTGTGATGAGAG
Source organism: Bathynomus jamesi (assembly GCA_023014485.1). Lineage (NCBI taxonomy): Eukaryota > Metazoa > Arthropoda > Malacostraca > Isopoda > Cirolanidae > Bathynomus > Bathynomus jamesi. Next base: position 39,219 of record JAJOZX010001526.1, read on the forward strand.
TTTCTTGTCTAAGTGCAAAAGTTATAATATTGTGCCTAATTTCCTTAGATTTAAACTTTATAATAAACGCCTCCATAACTCCAAACTATATAAATCATGGCTACATAAATTATTAAATTTGGAGCTTCAATCGAAAACTAAAACAGTGAGTTTTCTCAAGCTGAAATATAAAAATTCTCTGTTTGGTCTAAAATCTAGGGTGTCTTATATTGATTATCATTGTTTAGTTACTAAATTTCAAACTTGCTGTGATAAAACTGTCAACAGACATAAAAGGATACATGCTGCCAAATTGGAAAAATTGGGAATCACTCAGTCGTTTTTTAATAATCCAGATAATTTTATTTGTAATTTCTCTAATAAAGTTTTAAGTATTAGAGAGAAAGAAATATTGTCGTTAGGCTTAAATTTTGATCTACCTCATTATAAACTAAATTTTTATAAATTTTTCTCTGGCTTTGAAAATCTTCTCATGAATATTAAGAATTGTGAGATCCGACCAAATTTCTCGTTTCATAACTTGGTAAAACAAGTGGAGAGCATCTCTTTTAAGAATTTTTATAATTTTAAACCCCATAAGGTGTTTTCTCCCCTCTTTAATAAGCAAGATTTTAAAATTCTTAATAATTTGAAAAAGGATAACTCTGTCATCATTACAAAACCGGATAAGGGTAAAGGAGTAGTGCTGATTGATTCAACAGTTTACATAAATAGAATGGAGACAATTTTGTCGGATACGTCTAAATTTAAAAGGGTAAAAGAGAATGTTCTGTCTAAATTACTAAAACTCGAAGATAAACTTAATAGGTGTTTGCGTAAATTAAAAAATAGTAATATTATTGCTGACAATACATACAATTTTTTATTTGCTTCTGGTTCTAATCCAGGAATTCTATATGGTTTACCTAAAGTCCACAAGCCAAATTTCCCACTAAGACCTATTCTTTCGGCATGTGGTACATTCAATTATAACTTAGCCAAATTCTTCGTTCCCTTGCTTTCAAAACTCACCTTTAATGATTATTCTATTAACAACTCGTTTGATTTTGCTAAAGAGATAAAAGAGATCAATCATGCCGATTCTCTTACTATGGCCAGTTTGATGTCTCATCATTGTTTACTAATGTCCCGTTAAAAGAAACATTAAATATCATACTAAATAAGTTATTCACTACTGATAATACTCTTATTAATGGCCTCACTCAGACTCAATTTAAAAACCTTCTCGAAATAGTGTGTTTTGATAATCTTTTCTTATTTAATAGCAACCTTTACAGCCAAATTGATGGGGTAGCTATGGGTTCCCCGTTAAGCCCAACACTAGCAAAATGCATTTCTTTGCCATTACGAAGAAATTTGGTTGAAAAATTGTCCTAGTAGTTTTAAACCCATATATTACAGAAGATACGTGGATGACACTTTCTTAATATTTAACCATCCTTCACACGTAAAACTTTTTCTTGATTATCTTAATAAACAACATAGTAATATTAAGTACACGTGTGAAAACGAAACAAATAATAGTTTACCTTTCCTGGATGTTTTAGTTAAACGGGCCCATAATAAGTTCCATACTTCACTATTTCGGAAACAAACTTTTACTGGCTTGGGAACCAATTATTTAAGTTGTATGTTTTATAAATATAAGATTAGTGTATAATATAATTAACAAAATAAATAGTAACATTATTAACAAGAATTACCGTATTGTTCGGATTACTTTTCGTAAACGAAGAATTTAAATTTTAAAACAGTACTTTATTAACAATTACTACCCTTCTCATCTATTCGATAACCAATTAAAGAAATTTTTAAATAACACTTTTGATACTAAACTCCCCGTAACTACAGTACAAAAAGAACCAGATATATTAAATTACCTTTTTATGGTTATTTATCATTGCGTATTCGAGGTGAATTGTCCAAACTACTCAAGTCTAGTTATCCCCAAATAAATTTTAGATTCGCCTTCGTCAACCCACTTAAATTATCAAATTTTTTAAAGTTCAAGATGAATTCCCAAAACTGTATGCCCCAATGTTGTTTACAAATACACGTGCGACAGCTGTAAGGCTGCGTATATTGGCAGCACTCAACTCCAACTGGAGGTGCGCCTTTCTCAACATTTGGGCTTGTCAGTCCGTACCAACCGTCCCCCAGTAGCCCTCCACAATCCGCAATTAGAAACCACAGTAATGAAAACGACCATCCCTTCACAAACTCAGTTTGAAATTTTAACTAGATCCAATAACCTTACAGAACTCCGAATTTTAGAATCTTTGTACATCTATAGAAACAAACCCTCCCTTAATAATAATAGCTCATCCTACAAATTAAGACTCTTTTGACAACCAACCGTGTTTCACAGATATACCCTTTCTAATCCCCTGACCACCTAGTGGTCTCTTAGACTTTGCCAAGTATGGAGGTGGATGTAAACATTGTGTATTTACCTATTGAGGTAATTTAATTTTAGTTTTTATAGTGATGAAATTTAATTTAATTTTAGTTTTTATAGTGATGAAATTTAAATGTTTTAATTTTGTATTGATGCAATTTTCATTTTGCTTTAAGGTTTTAATTTTAATGGTCTTAATATTGTATTGATGTAACTTTCACTTTTCAATTTTGTTTTAAGGTTTAAGACTTAACTCACTGATGATGACAAAAGATTTGTCGAAACGTCTGATGTACAAATAAATGAAAATGTTTGCCGTTGTGTTGATCCTTCTTTTCATCTGTAAGCTCCGGTTCCTAAGGAGAAGTCAATAGCTTTGATATATATATTATATATATATGAAAATTATTTCACGAAAGTAACACGTGAAAAATATTTATGATGAATAAAACCACGAAGGAAAGGAAACACAAAAAGGTGCTCAAGCGCTTTCGTCTAATGACATCCTCAGGAACACTGAGTCATTAGCCGAAAGCGCTTGAGCACCATTCTGTTTCCTTTCCGTCGTGGTTTTATTCATCATAAATATTTTTCATGTTATTTCGTGAAATAATTTTCATATATATATATCTGTGTGTGTGTATATATATATATATATATTATATATAATATATATATATATATATATATATATATATGGTATATATATATATATTAAAATTATTTCACGAAAGTAACACGTGAAAATATTTATGATGAATAAAACCACGAAGGAAAGGAAACACAAAAAGGTGCTCAAGCGCTTTCGTCTAATGACATCCTCAGGAACACTGAAGTACATAAAAGGTTACAGCCTATATATAGGTTACAGAAAGAAAAAAAAATAAATAAATAACATACACATATATATATATATATATATATATATATCTACACACAAAGCTGGGCACTTGCGGTATTTTTTGCGGTACTACCGCACTACCAAACCGGTACCGCATAACGCAGTACCGCAAAGGATCGCTGAAAGTACAGCAGTACCGCTACCGCATTCAAATTTCCCGCGGTACTTTCCGCGGTACCGACAAACACGACTTTTCAAAAAATTAACACTTTTTTTGAAGTAAACCTTATTACAGGAGTACAGTAAGACGAATGCTGCGTGTGTTGCATCAGCCTAACTCTAGACACGTTAAGTTTTCGTTCAGAACATGTTACGTTGCCATCCTATCACAACGCCTCAGTGCAGTGCTTGCTTTTGAGCCGGTTGCACGTGTGTTACATTTCTGTGACAAAGATCGATTTTTAGCCATTATGGCAGAAAGTTCAGGTGCGAAATCGCCGATATGCAATTTCTGAAAATATGTGCTATTACTTGTGTTGTTCTTGTGTGCAGTACCGCAGTACCGCGGAACGCACCAGGGGGACCTGAAAAAGTACCGCAGTACCGCGTAACGCACCCCCAAATTTTGGTACCGCGCCCACCACTGTCTACACATACATATATATATATATATATATATATATATATATATATGCAATAAACGGAGAAGTGAAAATAAAACTTAAAAATTAGAGGATTAACAAAGAGGCAAACAGATTTGTAAGGAAAAATATAGATTTTTAGCACAAGATCAAATGAATTATAAAAATACAAATTTATACTGGAAATCTGCCCGGGTTTTAACACTTTGCCTTTTAGAGTCAAGTTTCGATATATATAAAAATAAAATGAAGATTAAAAGTTAATAAAGTAGCGTACAAGTTTACCAAAGATTTAGCGTCCTACCCTTTTTATCTAAATTTGTTTTGAAGGAATTCAAAACAACAGGATCGAGTTGAAAAAGACCTTTGCTTATGTTGAAGTTATTTGAAAGTTGGATAATGGCAGACTCAAGAATATTTATATTGACAATGTTGCTAGAATGAAATAAAACTGAAGCATTATTCCAATCAATACAGTGGGATAACTGACAAATGGACAAAAAGAGCACTGGACAACTGTCCTGTTCTAACGGAATATTGATGCTGTTTTATACGTGTTTGCAAATCCTTTCCCGTCTGACCTATGTAAAAGGAATCACATTGTTTACACCCAATTTTATAGATAATGCCTGAATTATTGGTAGGGCTATTTTTTACTATGATATTTTTCACAATATTGTTATATGAAAATACTACATTAATATCCAAAAGTTTAAGTACATTAGCAATGCCTAAAAAGCCCGGGAAAAATGGAAGTACTAAAATATTTTTTGACAAAGTACGAGTGTTATTATTGACACGATAGAAAGTTCGTTTTGCCTTGTTGAGACAAGATTCCATAAATGCAGATGGGTAACACAGATCACTTCCAATACCGTTGATTTTTTCCAATTCGGCATCGATGTATTCCGGACTGGCGATCCTAAGGGCGCGGAGAAACATTGATGAAAAAATGGCCTTCTTAGTGGGGGTGTCATGTCCCGAGTAAAAGTGTACGTAGGACAAATTGTTTGTTGTTTTCCGATAGATACTAAACTTAAAACATGGGCTTTCCCTATGTACCCGCACATCCAAAAATGGGATTGAATTGTCTTGTTCCACTTCTAAAGTAAACTTAATGGAGGGGACTTGATCATTTAACTGAAGGAGGAAGTTATCCAGGTCACGATTCATGGGCCAGATACACAAAATATCGTCGACGTACCGCAACCAAGGAATGCCAACCCCCAGGATTCTCGGAATGTAAGTAATTTCGAAAAACTCCATATAAATATTGGAGAGGAGGGGCGATAAGGGGTTGCCCATGGCCATCCCAAACACTTGTTGATAATACTCGTTATTGAAAGTGAATTTACAGTCTTTGATGCAAAGCTTAATAAGTTCCAAAACAATGTGTGAAGGTAGTGGCAGGTCATACTTATGTAATTCTTGGGAGAGAAAGTCAAGCATATCATCAATCGGCACTTTTGTAAACAATGAACAAACGTCAAAACTGATCAATCTATCGTTAGTTTCAGTACGTGCATTATTCAATTTTTCAGTAAGATCCATGGAATTTTTTACATGTGAAGAGATAGTTCCGAGAATGGGGGACAAGACTTTGACAAGCCATTTGGAGAGTTTATAAGTAATAGAGCCCACCGAGCTAATAATAGGGCGCATAGGGTTGCCAGGTTTGTGGGTTTTAATAAGACCGTAAAGGTAGGGCAGAGAAGGTGAAGTGGACATGAAAAGCGGAATTAAGTCCTTATGATCTAAACGTTTTCGCCATGGCCTCTCACAATTAAAAAAAGATGGGGAGCTCCATATTACTAAAGCAGACAAGGCTAACACCATAGTTATTATGGACAAAGTGGACTACATCGGAAAGATGAACGAGCTTCTCCAGGACCCCGCCACATACAGCAAACTTAGGAAGAACCCGCAGGATGACGTCATCAAATCATTTAATAGTGGCTTGAAACGCATTCTCAAAGATCATAAGGACTTAATTCCGCTTTTCATGTCCACTTCACCTTCTTTGCCCTACCTTTACGGTCTTATTAAAACCCACAAACCTGGCAACCCTATGCGCCCTATTATTAGCTCGGTGGGCTCTATTACTTATAAACTCTCCAAATGGCTTGTCAAAGTCTTGTCCCCCATTCTCGGAACTATCTCTTCACATGTAAAAAATTCCATGGATCTTACTGAAAAATTGAATAATGCACGTACTGAAACTAACGATAGATTGATCAGTTTTGACGTTTGTTCATTGTTTACAAAAGTGCCGATTGATGATATGCTTGACTTTCTCTCCCAAGAATTACATAAGTATGACCTGCCACTACCTTCACACATTGTTTTGGAACTTATTAAGCTTTGCATCAAAGACTGTAAATTCACTTTCAATAACGAGTATTATCAACAAGTGTTTGGGATGGCCATGGGCAACCCCTTATCGCCCCTCCTCTCCAATATTTATATGGAGTTTTTCGAAATTACTTACATTCCGAGAATCCTGGGGGTTGGCATCCCTTGGTTGCGGTACGTCGACGATATTTTGTGTATCTGGCCCATGAATCGTGACCTGGATAACCCTCCTTCAGTTAAATGATCAAGTCCCCTCCATTAAGTTTACTTTAGAAGTGGAACAAGACAATTCAATCCCATTTTTGGATGTGCGGGTACATAGGGAAAGCCCAGGTTTTAAGTTTAGTATCTATCGGAAAACAACAAACAATTTGTCCTACGTACACTTTTACTCGGGACATGACACCCCCACTAAGAAGGCCATTTTTTCATCAATGTTTCTCCGCGCCCTTAGGATCGCCAGTCCGGAATACATCGATGCCGAATTGGAAAAAATCAACGGTATTGGAAGTGATCTGTGTTATCCATCTGCATTTATGGAATCTTGTCTCAACAAGGCAAAACGAACTTTCTATCGTGTCAATAATAACACTCGTACTTTGTCAAAAAATATTTTAGTACTTCCATTTTTCCCGGGTTTTTTAGGCATTGCTAATGTACTTAAACTTTTGGATATTAATGTAGTATTTTCATATAACAATATTGTGAAAAATATCATAGTAAAAAATAGCCCTACCAATAATTCAGGCATTATCTATAAAATTGGGTGTAAACAATGTGATTCCTTTTACATAGGTCAGACGGGAAAGGATTTGCAAACACGTATAAAACAGCATCAATATTCCGTTAGAACAGGACAGTTGTCCAGTGCTCTTTTTTGTCCATTTGTCAGAGTTATCCCACTGTATTGATTGGAATAATGCTTCAGTTTTATTTCATTCTAGCAACATTGTCAATATAAATATTCTTGAGTCTGCCATTATCCAACTTTCAAATAACTTCAACATAAGCAAAGGTCTTTTTCAACTCGATCCTGTTGTTTTGAATTCCTTCAAAACAAATTTAGATAAAAAGGGTAGGACGCTAAATCTTTGGTAAACTTGTACGCTACTTTATTAACTTTTAATCTTCATTTTATTTTTATATATATCGAAACTTGACTCTAAAAGGCAAAGTGTTAAAACCCGGGCAGATTTCCAGTATAAATTTGTATTTTTATAATTCATTTGATCTTGTGCTAAAAATCGATATTTTTCCTTACAAATCTGTTTGCCTCTGTTAATCCTTTAAGTTTTAAGTTTTATTTTTACTTCTCCGTTTATTGCATATATATATACCGTATATATATATATATATATATATATATATATATATATATATATATATATATGTGTGTGTGTGTGTGTGTGTAGATATGTATGTATGTATATATATATATATATATACACTATATGATCAAAAGTATTCGGACACCGCATGGTTTTGGGAAAAATGGTTTTATTATGGCATTCAGTAACCAGTAGGTCCACTCTTTGCTTTTATTACAGCGTCAACACGTCGAGGCATACTTTCCACCAGTTTTCGGTAAGTCTGTGCAGGAATGGCTCGCCATTCCTCTTGCAGAGCTGATGCAAGAGATGCAAGTGAAGCCGGGCGTGGTGTGCGGTTTCGTATCCGTCGCTCCAGTTCGTCCCACATGTGCTCGATTGGGTTGAGATCGGGGCTCTGAGCAGGCCAGTCTAACAAATCCACCTTATTTTCACGAAACCAGTCCTGCACACGCCTTGCAGTATGGCAGGGAGCTCGATCCTGTTGAAACAAACAATGGCCATCTCCGTAGTATTGCCACAGTGTAGGGAGGGCCGAATTGTCCAGAACGTCGAGATAAACGTCAGCGTTCATGGTAGTGGGTATAACAACCAACGGGCCGAGCCCTAGCCAGGAAAAACAACCCCATACCATGATGGACCCTCCACCGAACTTCACCGTTGGACGTACACAGTCAGGAAGCCGTTCTCCGGGCTGTCGCCACACCCAAACACGCCCATCAGACTGGAAGAGTGAATACCGCGACTCGTCGCTCCAAAGAACAGTTTTCCAGTCCTCCACGGTCCAGGAACGACGGGAGACACCAGGCCAAACGACGCGTGGCATTAACTTTTGTAATCAGTGGCTTGTGTACAGCTGCTCTACCATAATAACCGAGTCTGTGCATCTCTCTGCGGATAGTTACAGTACTAACGGAGGTACCGGATGCTCTTCCTACCTCCTCAGCGATGGAAGCGGCAGAGGACGTGCGGGACTTCTTGACATGTCGTACCAGACTTCTTCTATCACGTTCCGTCAGTTTGCGTGGTCGTCCGGAACGTTTTTTCGCGTTAGTTGCACCGTCGTGCTTCCATCTCATGATAACATCCGCTACAGTCGACTTTGGTATATCCTGTTTGGCTGCAATGTTTCGTATAGAAACGTTACTTAAATAACATCCGATGACGAGTCCACGTTGGAACTCGGAGTTCACGTCCGCGCGGCATGGCTTCACAACAGTTACTGATAACTTAACAGAACACCTCAGCATTATAGTTTCGCCACGCTTTTTCCCAGCATACCTTTCGGCGAAGGTGATATTTGCAGAAATGCGGATTTTCCGGGATGTCCGAATACTTTTGATCATATAGTGTATATATATATATATATATAATTTTATATATATATGTTTGTGTGTATGAATGTTATTTATTTATTTTTTTTTCTTTCTGTAACCTATATATAGGCCGTAACCTTTTATGTACTTCAGTGTTCCTGAGGATGTCATTAGACGAAAGCGCTTGAGCACCTTTTTGTGTTTCCTTTCCTTCGTGGTTTTATTCATCATATATATATATATATATAGTTAATAGTTTACTAAATAAATTACACACACATCAATAATATTACTGTATATATTATAAATATACTTTTAAGAGCTCTGTAGATGTGAAATTATGCTAAATGTGTCCAAATGTATATAGAAATTTCCCCTGACAAACTTTTACCTTCTAGTAATTTTGTGTCCAATTGGATATGAACTATGCATAAACTCCTATACAAATTATATAAGCAGTCTTAGATAAAAAATAACGTAAAATGCTTCTTTATAATCAGCAGAAGAAAGCAAAACGTAAACAGACGTTATATTGTTAAAAAAACTTAGAAAATAACATAAACATTTAACGGAAAAAAAATGGCTTCTGCACACGCCACGCTTCAAATTGCTAGTGACGTCATCAATCGCGCGCCATCTATTGAGCAAAATAAAAACTCGGCCTAATGTGTACATCTGGATACAAAGTTATAAAAGAGATGCATTTTTTCTCACTGAAGTATTATTAGGATTTAGGTAGGTAAAAAAAATAATTTAAGTTAATGTGTCGAATTGGTCTGAAAATACGACAAAGGGTTAAAAAGGCATTCTAATCAGGCGGACGTTCCGAAAAAACGCGCGCAGTTTCACGCCTAGAAAATTCCGAGAAACCAGTGCAATTGAAAATTTCAAGGAAACGCGTGTAGTTTTAAGATTTAGAGTCGGAGTTGGGGAATTTGTACCCACTCCGACTCCACCACTCCGACTCCACCACTCCGACTCCACCACTCCGACTCCACCACTCCGACTCCACAACCATGGTTTCACCCATGCGATTCCTTTCTCTTTCTAATTTCTTTCTGTCAAGCATGTTGGTGTGGTTAAGGATCCCCGTATCTTTTAAAAGCTGCATTGACTATTGCAGCTGCAGCTCTACAACTTACACGATAACGATCTGCTGTTAATGCTAGGTTTTTATAGGAGTGCCTGTTCTGAATATTCTCGGTCAATTCTAAATTGGCCTCATAATCTACATCCATGTCGTCTTCGGTATTTTCTATAAATTCCCATGGTAAAACATTGGTGGCTTCAGTCACTTTTTCTTGTGATTTTAGTTGACGGTTTTGTGCTTCTTGGGCTTTTGCTAAAGATCTCTTTGTTGAACTAGCTATGCGATCAATTGGTCCTAACTGATTTTTTCTTTGCTTTTGACCCGCAAAAGCCTCCCATTCTGCCATTGGTATTTTATTCTTACACGTGCAAGATTTCCTATCAATTCCTTATCATAGCATTCACAAGAAGATCTATCAAACATTTCATCATACTGAGCTACTTTTAAGGCAAAACTTTCATTTCTTCGATGTAACGGCACCTTGTTCAATTTTGAGGCTTCTTCTATTAGTCGATTCGAACCCTGCCCTCCCAGCACTCTGCAGTCTGCACACACCCGAACCTAACGCTCGGGGTAAGCCGACGAGGCGGAGACGCCGGAGCGAGTCGCCAGACTCTCCGGCCTTTCAACAGGCCTCTCCCTCTTCCCCTAGATCTAAGAAGACGGTTCGGACCCGTACACTCCCCACTTTGTCTACGAGGACCATATCACCCCACCGCAGAAGTCACCCCAATCTATCCCCACAGACTCTGACAATAGTAGCCGAGTTACATGACCGTCCTCCCACGACGAGATCCAATTTGGACAACATCCTCTTCCCCGAGGATCCAGTGGATACGGCACTGGCGCAACTACGTGGTGTGGCCAAGGGGAGCTCGGCCGGCCCCATGCGTCTTATGGATCTACCCTTGCCTCCTGGCGCAATTTTTTCCATCCCTCCACGAGAACTTTGGTTCATCTCCTTCCATCCCCACAGTACCTGCCCCCTCCTTGTCAGCCACCCTGAGCGCGTCCTCCCTCCCACCTGCCCGATCCTTCTGGTACCCCCTATCACCATCCAGGGTCCGCCGTGAGACCCCAGACAGGCTGGGAGGTGCCACTATGAAAATAAAGCGCCCCCTCTGAGCCCACGACGTTCCCCTAGCTGCCGTGACCCACGCCTCTGGTCTCACTCGGCCGACTCGACCCCGCAATCTCCTCTGAGGTCGACTGGTCGACCGATTCCTTCTCTGGTGAACGGCAGATAGCCAGCCATGTCCCTGACCCATCCTTTACCTTCGCGAACCCCAGATCTCCCTTCACACCCCAACCCTCTAGCACCTACATCTTTACCAATCCCCCATCATCGAATAATGGACCCCCGAAAACTACAATAGTACATTGGAACTGCAGAGGAATATTCGCGAACTATGAAGATCTTAATTCCTTGATTGCCTCTTCCCGTCCGGTGTGTGTCTGTCTCCAGGAGCTAATCCTGGGGACCAGGCCCATGCCATGCCCTACTGGATATTCCTATATCACCACCCCGTCTCCTATCTGCACTCGAAGCCGGGGGTTGCCATTTTCGTACAACACGCAGTCCCCTTCCACACACTATCCGATCCCCGTTACAGGTGATTGCTATCCGGCTTTCCCTGGATAGACAGTACACCGTCTGCTCAATATACCTCCCTCCCCACACTCAAGTCTCCCGTGATGACCTGATGGAGGTGGTACAACAACTCCCCAGGCCCTTTCTATTACTGGGCGATTTCAATAGTCGCCACCCCTTGTGGGGAGGGAGAGACTCCACCTATATGTCCCCAACCCTGATTACTATCATGACGGAGCTCTCCTTCGAGTGCTGTAATGATGGCTCTCCTACATTCTACCATGCCACCAGCTGCACTCCATCCTGTATAGACCTGTCCTTCGTCTCGACCGATGCCCTCCTAGATTTCACATGGCAAGTCCTTCAAGAGGACTATGGAAGTGACCATTTCCCTGTTCAACTCACGCTAAATTGGCCCAACGAGACCATTCGGGTACCGGAAAAATGGATTACTACCAAAGTTAACTGGTCCCGCTTCCACGACAATACATCTACAACCCTTACAACTGGCCACTTCCCATCCTCCGACGAGTGCATCGCATACTTTGAATCAATCGTTGTAGTGGCTGCATGCACTAATATCCCACGATCCTCCACCTACCCCAACACCCGATGGGTACTTTGGTGGACCCCAGAGTGCACAGAGGCCATACACGCCAAGAAGAAGGCTACTCGACGCTTCTACCGTACGCGACTCCCCATCCATCGAACGGAGATGCAGCGGGCCAGGGCCATCGCCCGCCGTACAATGAAGAAAGCGCGCCCAGCTTCTTGGCGTGCCTTTGTGTCCGGCATCACCACCACCACACCTTCGACTACCATCTGGAAGAAGGTACGGGGAGTCGAGAGGCGACATGGCCCATCCCGACCGCCGGTCCTCCGGACTAACGACTAGGATAGTGAAAAAATCAAAAGTGCCAGGATCAAAATTGAGGGGGTCTAGATAGTTGTCTTTTGTTCAGGATTAAACTTTAAAACTGATTTTGGGTGGTTGCATACAAAACTGTGACTGCTACCGGCCAATTTATACAAATCGTATGTGCGCGCGACCAAAATTTGAACCCAGTGACCTATCTCAGGTTCTGGACATGATAGAAAGACAATTTAAAAACTGTTTATTATGTATTTTTTACCTTTGAAGCAGATTAAAACATTTGCAGAGGGCTGCAGGCTCAATAATACATAAAAAAATCCATATTTATATTATTTTTGGCCAAAAATTGCAATTTCCATTATTACACATTCATATAACACAACACACATTCAATTCAATCTATCACTCATTAAAGAAAGTAATAAAAATAATCATCTAAACAGCTTCAGAATACAGTAGACTCGCGATAATTCGCGAGTTAGGGACCGATACAAGTCTTGAATTATCAAATCGCGAATTGTAGTTTAATGTATTTAAATGGGAAAAATTAGTTTGGTTCCGGATGCCAAAGAATACACCCAAAAATAATCAAAATACACTTTAATATCTAGAAATATGTACATCACTTAACCTTGAAAAATGAGGTAACTTTCGTTTGCTGGCTCGTGTGATGCTCTCAATTACTCCCAATGCCCTCTCAATGTCAGGATCCTTCTCCATGGCGAGTTTCTTTGCTTCGTTCATGTAGGACATGAACATCCGCAGGTCCGCTACGGACCAATCACTCTTCTGCCTCGTTGCCTGTTCATCCTCGGCCTCGCCTGCTTCTTCTTCCTCCTCTTGCCTCTGAATTTTCTGCCATCTGGAGCACTTCCTCAGCAGTAAGACGCTCATTCATGGTGACGATGAGCTCTTCGACGTCATCCTTGGACGTCTCTTGGCCAGATGTGGAATTATAAATCTGAACTTGAGCGCGAATTATGAAATTATGGCGCACATTATCGAAAAAAGGGACTTAATTAGGTCGTTGCGAATTAGAAAAATCTAATTATCGCGAGTCTACTGTGTTGTATTTTTGTATTGAACACTTTCATCAGTTTTCTTGATTTTATCTTTTGTCGAATAATGCCATCACGACTTTCAAATCCTACCACAGTTGAGGAAATCTCTGTTACAAGTTTAATTTGCCTCTACAGCCTGATTATGACAAGGCTGGTTGAGTTTCAGTGCTTCCTTTCTTATGTTTATGAGTTCTTCATTGGTTAGAGATGCTATGATAGTGGGCTCATGAATGTCAGGTGAATTTAAGTTTATCATTTTGAGATACCCTCGAGCTTCGTTATCGATTTTAGGCACCATGAACCTCCTGACACCACTATCTCTTACTACACTCAAGTCAGGCTGTAACTCTGGGAATTTAATATCCTCATCTGAATCAATTATCAGGTCACCATCTTCGAAGTCATTGTCTATCGCTGTTTCAACTGATTTATTCCCTGACTAAAAGTACCTTGTTAACTGCGATGTTAGGATTTGTGAGTCTGAATCAGCGAGCATGGCAATTAATACGTTCTCAGGGTGAGCATAGTATGCATTTTGGTAGAGGGTTTTTAGGGCTATCTTCCTGGCTTCCTTGTGAGGAAATTTCAGGATCCTTTGGAGCATATCATAAAAGTTCTTAGTACCATCTGTGCATCGATACTCCTCCTTGATCTGGAACCAACTTGGAAAATAGACCAAGATACAAAACTCTGCAAGTGTGACCAGAACTTTGGAAGGCTTCTTTTGAGATGTATAAAATCTGAGGATTCTACATGCCAGAGTCAACCACCTTGAATGACAGATCGGTCCAACTTCAAGGAGCTCAAGATCAGGATCAACACAGCCAAGCATAACAGCCATACAGATTCTGTAAGCATAATACTGATCAGTGCTGAGGTCCTCTAGTACGTCGTTAGGAATAACTGGAAATTTTGAATTCCTAATTGGCTTGAATAAAATCACATCCCACTGAAAAACACTTCCACCAAGTTCAACCCCTATCTTTCCTGAAAATGAGTCTGGGCTCTTTGTTGTTCCATCCAGAGTAACAAAGACGTGATGAAGGGGGAGCTCATTACAGTGTAGTCGGCAAATGCTCCGCTGCAAAGGTCTACCAAGCAGTTCTTCCAGGTATCTGATAGCTCCACCATATGAACCGATCATTGTATTAGTCCCATCAGATCCTATCATGGCAAGTTTGGTTTGTAATTCAGTGTCTTTGAGGGCCTTGTATATCTCTGTTGCAATAGTCGACTCCTTACCATTACTTGGAGTCACATGTGAGAGGTAGAAATCACCTAAAATAGTATTCAGAAATTAGAGACAATTTGGTGGTGTAGTGGTTAGCGTCGCTGACTACGAATCCATCGGCCCCGGGTTCGAGACCCGGTGATGGCAGCCGGCGCGCACCAAAACCCAGCTGTTCATCCTTCCATACAATGAAGAAAGTGGTTGGTATATAAATGGGTACTCTGGGTGGCCTAAGGGTTAAGAAGCTGGGCTGCTGGTGGGGCGTGGTTCGGATTCCACGTTAAACTGTAGGTCTAAGATGGAGTGAAAAGCTTGACCTTCGTCAGAATGAACAATTCGGGCGGAAGCTAACCAAAGGTTATTTCAGGGTTTATATCTACACTCACTACGTTCGCACTTATTAAGCAGATTACATTTTCTCCAATATTTTCAAAAGTTTTTCCCCGATTTCAATGAAATTTGTAGCAAATAATCACTGTATATAGCAGCATTGATGGTATTCATTTCGATAAAATAATTTCATAATTAAAATTATCTCATTTTATTGAAAATATGTAAAATATTGTGTTCCGAATTATTAAGCAAGTATTCTATTTATGGATCTAAATGGTGAAAATGGGTAAGAAGAAGGATTTAACAGTAACTGAGAAAAGAAAAATAGTCAAGTTACTCGCTGAAAATATAAAATCTATTGAAATTGCGAAGCAGTTTGGCAGAGCTTATCGAACTGTAAACAAGTTTGTAGCGGAGGGTACCAAACTGAGGCAGCGAAGTGATAAAGGAGCTATAAGAAAAGTGACAAGGCGGCAGATATCTGTAATCAAGGGCAAATTGCAAAGCATCCATTGTCCTCAAGTAGAGAGGTTTTAGAGCAGGCTGGCATACACAATGTACCAAGAACATCTCGATGTGGAATCCTCCAAACGATTGGCAAGACGTGTAAACCTACGATTCAGTCACCATTAACACCCAGGTACAAGAAGCAGCGTGTTGAATGGGCGCGTCAGTTCGTGAAAACAGATTTTAATACTGTATTGTTCACCGATGAATGAAGAGCAACCCTTGAGGGACTTGATGTTTGGTCAAGAAGATGGGTTGCTGAGAGCCAATTTCTACCATCGAGATTAAGACGCCAACAAAGTGGAGGTAGTGTCATGTTTTGGGCAGGATTGATAGGCAATGAAGTAGCTGTCTCATACAGAGTGCCTGATGGTGTAAAAATGAATGCCCAGTCTTACACAAACTTTCTAAAAGAAAACCTCACTCCATGGTAGAGATTGACCCTTAGCAATCCATCTTCTTGACCAACCATCAGATCCCTCAAGGGTTGCTCTTCATTCATCGGTGAACAATACAGTATTAAAATCTGTTTTCACGTACTGACGCGCCCATTCAACACGCTGCTTCTTGTACCTGGGTGTTAATGGTGACTGAATCGTAGATTTACACGTCTTGTCAATTTTTTGGAGGATTTCACATCGAGATGTTCTTGGTACATTATGTATGCCAGCCTGCTCAAAAACCTCTCTACTTAAGGACAATGGATGCTTTGCAGTTTGCGCTTGATTACAGATATCTGCCGCCTTGTCACTTTTCTTATAGCTCCTTTATCACTTCGCTGCCTCAGTTTGGTACCCTCCGCTATAAACTTGTTTACAGTTCGATAAGCTCTGCCAAACTGCTTCGCAATTTCAATAGATTTTATATTTTCAGCGAGTAACTTGACTATTTTTCTTTTCTCAGTTAGTGTTAAATCCTTCTTACCCATTTTCACCATTTAGAGTCCGTAAATAGAATACTTGCTTAATAATTCGGAACACAATATTTTACATATTTTTCAATAAAATGAGATAATTATTTTAATTATCAAAATATTTTATCGAAATGAATACCATCAATGCTGCTATATATAGTGATTATTTGCTACAAATTTGATTGAAATCGGGGAAAAACTTTTGAAAATATTGGAGAAAATGTAATCTGCTTAATAAGTGCGAATGCAGTGTATTTTCCAATTTCTATATCCGAAATTCATCTTAATAAATATTTTGAGTAATATCTGTTACAAAATACAAACTAAAGATCAAAATTTTAAATCTTACCAGGTTCTCCTACAATTACATAATGCTCTTCTATCTCTTCTTCTGTAATATTTGCCATTCACTTCATCTCTCACCATTGTTGCATCTTTGCAACCATCCACATAAATAGCATCCACCAATTCAAACAATTTACCCTCCTCTTTTCTTATGGCTTTACGATATTTTTTACGTTCTCTTCTCAGCTTGTTCCTGCAAAGTTCATAGTGCAAATTTACTCAATTTTAAAGACAGTTATTTGAGCAAGCTCCATAGGTTTTGACTAACAATATTTAAATTCCAACACTTGTTTGGAACGTATGCCTTTTTGTGAAATACTTGATTTGAATCGGATACTAACGTATAAGGTAATTGGACTGTTACCTGTCAATTACGTCCATTTTATCAGTAGTAGTGATAATTCCATAATCTTCTAAAACTGCTGATGCAACTGCTGCTCCGACTCTGTCACTTATTTGATACCTGGTAAAAGACATTTATTTTATATCAAGTTAATATTCTAACAAAATGTTCATTGGACAGCAGTGTCCAAGATTTGGACTCTAACTATTAGCAACGTTACATGGATTATAAATCACTTTTTCAAAGGTATTGTCAACAGAGCGACAAGAGTGTTCAAAGCATACTCATATTTTAAACTATACAGTATACCTGTCACACTGCTGAGCGAGGTTTAGTAGACTCTTCCTATTTTGTTCTGTCCTGGATTCCTGTTTTTCACCGACACCAACTGTTTCATCATGTGATTCTAGGCTACCCTGACTTAAGAGACTGTTGAGATCACTGTCATGTATTGCTGCTGAGCTTGATGGAACAACTTAAAAAACTTCTGAGCTCTTCCCTGGGGATAAAAAATACAATATGATTATGATACAAGG
The DNA here is from genome assembly GCA_023014485.1 of Bathynomus jamesi. NCBI lineage: Eukaryota > Metazoa > Arthropoda > Malacostraca > Isopoda > Cirolanidae > Bathynomus > Bathynomus jamesi. The sequence continues at coordinate 56,919 of JAJOZX010001526.1, forward strand.
TAGTTTACGAAAGACTCAAAAATAAAATTTTATAATTTGTAGCATAATCATTTCAAGAAACCCAGATTTTTGGTGATTATTAATCAAAAGTTTTTTAATTTATATAGATCAAACTCACCGATTCTTTTCTTTTGCTTGCTCCTGCTGTATCCTCTCCTTTTGTATCTGATGTCTGTCGATGTAAGGCGTTCCTTAAAACCAACCCATCGTCCTATTCTAGCTGTTTTCTGGTCCTCATAGAAAGCATAGTCGTCTTCTGTCATTTTGAGTTGATAGTTCCAAATCTCTTCTCCGATTTGAGTCCTCGCAGAAGATGTCAAACAACTTGGAAGTTTTTTCAATGAAGGAAGAAAGATCACTCTGCAACTTGTTACCACGTTTCTTTTTTGGATATCTATCAAACCTACAAAATTACCAAAACTTTAATGTTGTGAATGCAAATTTCAATTATAAACCCCAAGTTAAGTTCGTCAAAACAGAATTTATTACCGATCATTCTTATGATTTGCAAATCACTGAACCACATGATTATGTTAATAAAATTACTGTCACAAACAAATAAATGTAACTACAAAATTTACAAAAGTATGACATATTTTAAATCTTTTTATAAGAACTGAAAATTTGAGTCTTACCTCAAAAATTCTTTGAATAGATCCTGAATCTTGCTGGTGACACTCGGGCATGAAGCTGCTTGTCTGGTTGCCCAGTTCTCTTCTGCCATTACACGTTGGATGACATCTTTACCAAGAGGAAGCTTTCCGTTGGGGAATGAGTCTGTGCTTGAAAGTCTGTGACCTACATCAAAAATTTTAACTGTCACTGCGTCTTAACATCCTACGTATGCAGTATTTTTTTGGCAATAAGTTTATCAAAATACATGTATTTATCAATCCTATAAATTCAACCTGAAAAGAAAAATATAAAATATAATTTCAAATAAACAAAATGTTTGGAGAAAAAGGGCGGAAAAATTGCATTTTTTGAGCAAAAATGAAGAAATATGGATTTTTTGGTGCATTATTGACCCTGCAGCCCTCTGCAAATGTTTTAATCTGCTTCAGAGGTAAAAAATACATCATAAACAGTTTTTAAATTTTCTTTCTATCATGTCCAGAACCTGAGATAGGTCACTGGGTTTAAATTTTGGTCGCGCGCACATACGATTTGTATAAATTGGCCGGTAGCAGTCAGTTTTGTATGCAACCACTCAAAATCAGTTTTAAAGTTTAATCCTGAACAAAAGACAACTATCTAAACCCCCTCAATTTTGATCCTGGCACTTTTTATTTTTTCACTCCACCCTAACTTTAACAACGGACTTTTATACGAGCCCAAATCTGTGGCAAACCACCTAGCTTCTACCTTCGCCGCCGTTTCTTCCTCCGCAGACATTTCCCTCGTACCCGCCCCTAACAATAGTTCCTCTTCACCGTTCCTAGACAGCACCTACAATCGGTTGTTCATCATGCGTGAACTACAGGCGGCACTGGCCTCTCGACGATCCCCTTGTCCCGGCCCGGACGGTATCCCGAACAGCATGATCCAGCACATCCACCCTACCTTACAAATTTTCCTACTAGACCTATACAACCGCATATGGATAGAGGGCACCTTCCCCTCCTGGTGGAGGGAGGCCCACGTAATCCCCATCCCCAAACCCGGCAAATATTCCTTCCATCCCACAAACTACAGACCTATCGTCAGCCAGACTCTGTACTGAACGGACGCATTTCCTGAGCTCTGATATTGCATCTACTTTTGCATATTGCTAATAACTTTACTTTTGAAAAGTTTTGAATTTTATATACTTGCGTTTATATTCACATTGTTATAGTTAAGTAATTGAATATTATTGGTTTTTAGCGATTTAGAAGTTTTCATAGCGTGCCGGCTTAATTTAACTTATACTTGTGACGGTTATAAACTAATTTAACTTGCGCAATGCCGTCGCAGAAAGCGTCGTGTGTTAGGTGTGGGGTAAACCGGTGGTATACAGATTTTAAAGATTATAACGGCGGTCCTATGGCGATTACCGAGAGATCAGTTTGTTTCTTTTGCGTTTTAAGGGAGGAAATAGTTTGACATAAAACGCAGTGTACGTGAGGTAACGGAAAGACTTGCAACGCTTGATGAGGGCAGGGGTAGGGCTACGGTTGACGAAAGCCGAACCAATACTAACGTTGAAGACGTTAGTAATTTGAATGGTGAGGTGCGTAACCTAGTTTCTAGTTTAGGTAGCTTATCGGCAAGGTTGGATAGAGTTGAGGAAAGGGTTAAGGTTGATCCGAGATTAGTAGATGGGGAGGGATTTAGAGAAGTTAAGGGTGGAGCTAGGCCGCGTACGTTAGGTGATAGGAATCCCCCCCTTATCGAGGTTTCGAACCCTTTCGCCCATTTGGAAAGGGACGTGAATGAGGGGAAACTATTTTGGGGACTCTTTAGTGCGCCATATGGACACAGAGTTCGTTGAATGGCATCGAACCAAGAGGAGGAGGGTCTGTCCCAGGGACCAGGGTTGACAGAGTTAGAGACGAAGTGGATAGGATTGACGTTGCCTCCCGTCACTCGATGTTGGTGACGATGGTAGGGGGCAACGACTCGTATAGGCCCGATACGAGAGTGCCTGACCTTTTGGAGAGATATAGGGGTTAATTAGGGCCTTAAGGCGAGGTCAGATAGGTCTTTAGTTCTAGGTATTACCCCTAGGCACGGTTTAGGTCTTAGGATTACGTCTAAAACGATACTTTTGAATACTAAATTAGAAGAGATTTGTGCTGAGGAAAATGTACCCTTCGTAAAGCTGTGGTCAGAATTCAGTGATCCTAGCCTTTTTATAAAAGATGGGGTGCATTTTAATGAAATAGGTGATGCTAGGCTAGGTAGGTTAATTGACGAAAACGTACGAAAGTTGTATAGGTCGAAGCCTTCTTTAAATGTTGTGGGTCCGGGGAACGCTTGCCCGATGTGAAAAATAGTTTAAAACGCCGGCCCGTGGTAAAAAATAACAAACGTCTTTTATTGTAACGCGCGTAGTATTAGAAATAAATTAAACGAATTTAAGGCGATAATTTATTCAGGTAACTACGATAGAGTTGCTATCACTGAAACGTGGTTAAATACCGTGACTCGGGACTTGTTGGGGGAATTTGAGGTGCTTTCCTGTTAACGGGAATACCCAACCGCCCGCCACCAAACTCTTTATGTATTTTTGCTCTCGTCATTTTCGTTTAAACTAACGAAAATATCACAATTTAACCTAACCAATCATCAAGGGCGTACAGTTGACCTAACCGGGCATTGAATTAACCTAACAGGTTAATATAACAGAAAATGCCCGGTTAGGTCAACTGAATGCCAGGTTAGGTTAATTGAATGCCCGGTTAGGTCAACTGTACGCCTTTGATAATTGGTTAGGTTAAGTTGTGATATTTTCGTTAGTTTAAACGAAAATGACGAGAGCAAAAATACATCATAAACAGTTTGGTAGTCCCGATAATACGTAAGTACCGAATTTATTAATCATTTAAATGAAATTAGTTAATATGTAAGCGATAATCAGTTAGTAGGGGGCCAAAATGTCTTTGTCATGTAAAATCGCAGAAAAAACGTCGCTGCTTTCGGTACGTTGTCGCCACATGAATTCCGCAAGATACGAGTCCAGATGATGGCGGGCGGTTGGGTATTCCCGTTCACAGGAAAGCACCGAATTTGATATAACGGGTTTTAAACTCTTTACTAATGATAGGTTACATAGGATTGGTGGCGGCGTTTTGCTGTACATTCGTAATTCCATTAGGGCTATCGAGGTTAAGATAGATTTTGCGGCAGTAATTAATGTGATATGCGTTGAAGTTAGGGCGGGCACGTAGTATTAGTTTTAATTTTGTTATTTATAGACCCCGTTCAACCCCTCGATACCGATACTAGATTTTACTCACTTCTTGGTAACTTTATTGAGAATCGGGATAGTATAATTGTCGGAGACTTTAACTGCCCTAATGTTAATTACGAGACTTTTACTGGTAATGAGGAGGGTTTGAGATTGATTGAGTTCATGGAAGATAATTTTTTACGACAGATAGTTACCGAACCAACGCGCGGTGACAATATTTTAGATTTGGTGATGACGAACGGCGAAAATATAGTCGAAGGTTTAGAAGTAGGCGAGAGTTTAGGATGTAGTGATCATCAAATTCTTATGTTTAAGTTATTGATAGAAAACACTAAGGATAGTAACGTAATAGAAGTCCCTGATTTTCGTAGAGCTAATTTTGATAGTTTTGTGGATAGGATGAGAGTAGTGGACTGGGATAACTTATTTATGGGTAATGACACAAATTTGCATTGGGAGGCGTTTAAAGAAAGTTTTATGAATATTGAAAGGGAGTTTATTCCTCGTAGGCCCAAGCGCGCTAGAAATCATGGTAGACCCAAGTGGTGGACTAGGAAGATAGGCGAGTTCATAAACGAGCGTAACAGAGCGTATAGACTTAATAAGCGCAATGGCACGGCAGCTAACTTTAATAGATATATCGAGCTTAGATGTCAGGTTAAAAGATCAGTTAGGAATGCTAAGCGTAATTTAGAGATACTTATAATTGTGGATAGTAAACATAATCCAAAAAAGTTTTTTGAATACGTCAATAATCGTAAGCCGATAAAAGATAACATAGTCCCTCTAGTGGATGTTAACTGCGCTTTGGCTTCTGACGCTCAGGCGGTGGCGGGTATTTTCAATAACTTTTTTGCGACAGTTTTTACCGTAGAAGACGTAAATAATGTCCCCGACGTGGACGATATCGTTCCATTTAGTAGCGAGACTATTTTGGATGAAATAACTGTTTACGAGGGTGAGATTGCGGATTATATCGATAGGCTAAAAGTTAGCAAGGCTCCAGGACCTGACGCTTTTTATCCCAGACGTTTGAAAGATTTGAAAGACGTTATCGTAGGCCCCTTAACGAAAATTTTTAATCAGTCACTCGAAACGGGGATTATTCCTGAAGACTTCAAATTAGCTAACGTCACGTCTATTTTTTAAAAAGGCGACCGCACAGTAGCTAGCAATTATAGGCACATTAGCTTAACGTCAGTTGTCGGTAAACTTTTGGAATCTGTAGTTAGGGATCGTATCATCGATCACTTAGAAAGTAGAGATTTGATTAATAATAGTCAGCATGGGTTTCGACGCCATAGATCTTGTTTAACTAATTTGTTAGAATTTTATAACGAAATAGTGCGCGAATACGATAGGCATAGAGCGGCTGACGTTATTTATTTAGATTTTAAAAAGGCGTTCGATACAGTTCCGCATAGAAGATTAATTGCGAAGGTTAAAGCTCACGGTATACGCGGTCAGGTAGCTAACTGGGTAGAGGAATGGCTTCGTGCTAGGAGACAGGGTCGTCGTTAATGGTAGTGAATCGGGGGTTAGATGTAGGTAGCTGTGTCCCATAGGGTTCAGTGTTAGGCCCATTGCTATTCGTAATTTACATTAACGACATAGATGTAAGATTGACTAGTAACGTGTCAAAATTCGCGGACGATACTAAAATAGGCGGTAAGGTTGTTAACGAGGACGATAGAAATAGGCTCCAAGACGATGTAAATAGGATTATGGAGTGGACGGATAAGTGGCAGATGCAATTTAACGTAGACAAATGTCAAGTTTTGCATATAGGTTCTCGTAACAATAATTACACGTACACGATGGATGATAGAGAGTTAGCGAGCGTTGACGAGGAAGTAGATTTAGGCGTACGCGTATCTAAGGATTTAAAAGTTAGGAACCAGTGCTTGGAGTCTTGCGCAAAAGCTAATAGGATGTTAGGCTTCATAGCGCGTAATTTCAAATTTAAATCGAAGGATATTATACTGCCCCTTTACAAGTCCCTAGTCAGGCCTCATTTAGAATATGTCGTTCAGTTTTGGTGCCTATATTTGCGTGAGGATATTGATAGGTTAGAAAGGGTTCAGCGTCGTGCCACGAAACTAATTCCGTCATTGCGCAACAAGCCTTATGAATATAGGATTAAAGAGTTAGACTTGCATTCACTCGAAACTAGGAGATTAAAGGGGGAGCTTATTGAAGTTTTCAAAACCGTTAATAACATCGATAACGTAAATTTTGACAAACTGTTCACTTTCGATAATAGCAATGCTCGTAATAACGGATTTAAGTTGCGTGGCAGACGTTTCATTACTAATATCACTAAAAACTTCTTTACGTTTAAAGTAATTGATAAATGGAATAATCTTCCCGCGTCAGTCGTTAACTCTACCAGCGTTAATATGTTTAAGAACCGTTTAGATAGGCATTTTAAAAATATTAACGTTGTTTAAAATAAAAAACAACTAGTACACTTCCCGCCGCTTCGCTGACGGTTAGACAGGCTAAACAACAAAAAAAGAACCCAGCCGTGAAAATTTTGAGCTTCACATTCTGTCAACATTTCTGAATCTGGTATCTCCCAAAACTTCCTCACCCCCATTCATACAACTTGGGGGCTAACCCCCTCCCCCATTACCCCCACCCCTCCCAATTACCCCACCCATCCCCATTACCCCCACCCCACCCTTCCCCCATTGCTAAACTACAGAAAAGAACAGTCCTGAAAATCTTGAGCTTCACATTGCCGCCCGTAATACAATTTCTGAATTTTTTTCTCACAATTTTTTCTCACAATTTCTGAAAGTGTGACGGACAGACAGACAGACGGACAGCTCTCTTATTATAATATAGATTAGTAACAGGAGCTCTGGGGGTGGTGGTCGAGCATGAGTCTGTTGACGATTAATGCCAGCGTGTGATGCCAGCAATAAAATAAAAAAAATAAAAAATTAGACTAACACGAACGAAGATGTAGGCTCGTAGAGTAAACTAACCCACTTTTTGTTATACTCTACCTACTTTTTTTTTTAATCCTCTCCTTACATGCATGTCTGTAGTTTGCATGGTATGGCAGTGAGTTAAGACTGTGTTTGCATGGTTTGTAAGCGTTCTTATTTTACTTCTTTTCATCTTTTACCCCTCTCCTATTCTCTTTGACTATTTTTCAGACTTGTCGGCAGTGGCAGGCGGATGATGATGGGGAGTCTCTCTCTTTTTCTGAATGAATGTTAGCCCACGAATGATAGGTTTTGCTACTTAACCCCTTATTCTCTTCTCTTAACCCCCTACTCTCCTTTTTTTCGGGCTAACCTTAGAGTGGATTTTAGGGTCTTTGTTAGCCTTAGCTTCTGTAGATCGCCCTAACGTGTTGTGCTTGCAAAGTTTGAGAGAAAATGGTCGCTACGCGACTATCCTTCCTTGAAAATAGTGATTCCTTCTCGGCTACCCAGTTCGGCTTCAGACAATTTCGCTCCACCACTGATCCCCTCCTGCTTCTCACCCGAGACATACAGAATGCCTTCGACAGTGGACAGTTCGTCCTATCAATTTTTTTTTTACATACAGAAAGCCTTCGACACCACCCGTCGGACAATAATCCTCAGTCAGCTCCAAAATCTGGTTCTCGTCGGAGCCCGGCCATCCTTCGTCAGGGGTTTCCTCTCGTCCCGAACCTTTAAAGTTCGGGTTGGCTCAATCCTCTCAGACATTCGTGCAGGAAGACGGGGTCCCACAGGGAAGCATCCTCAGTGTTCTATGCTTTTCCATAGTTATGAACACACTCTCAAAATGACTTCCACCCACCATCCGTTCTTCCATCTACGCGGATGACCTTGCGATCTACTTCGCAGAGCGGGAGCCGTCCGTCGTTCAACGGCAAATTCAGCTCGCCATCTACCGGGTGGAAAGGTGGGCGACGTCGGTGGGGTTCCGCCTCTCCACCCTGAAGACCAAGTGTATGCTCTTCAGCAGCAGACCCTCAACCCTTCCTGCCCCCTCTGTCACGTTATACGGCAATCCTCTTGAGGTGGTGCCCTCCACGCGATTTCTGGGCATTACTCTGGACCGACGCGACGGCTCAACTGGGTTCCCCATCTCAAACACCTGAAGCAATCCCTCCAACGTCCCCTCGCTTTCCTAGATCACTTCTCCCATACCACATGGGGCGCAGACCGACACACATTTCTTCGCCTTTACACATCCATGGTCCAGTCAAAGCTAGACAATGGCAGTGTAGTATACGGTTCAGCCTTCAATGCCTGCCTCCATATCTTGGACCCGGTACTTAATAGGGGCCTCCGCCTCGCCACAGGTGCCTTCCGCTCTTCCTCAGCCTCCACCCTCCAGCCTCCAAGTGGAATGCAATTACCTCCCTCTCGCCCTCCGACGGGATTGCTCCTCATAAGGACATATCTCCGTGCACAGAGACTACCCTCTTCGCTTCTATGCGAGGCCATTTCTGAACTCCCACCCCAGGGACGGAGCTGGCACTTCACTGAAGCGGTCCGCTCTTTCCTGGACCTTTCCAACATTCCCGCCCCCTCAGTTATCCCCATTTCATACAGCGTCTACCCTCCCTGGCTCCTCACCCCTATCAAGTTTTGCAGGGACCTGTGTGCCCTACCAAAGACTACCACGATCACTACGGTAGTACGGTATACAGGTCACTTCCGAGAACACGCAACCCAACACCCGGACAGTCCCCATTTATACAGATTGTTCCCACTCGGAGGTTGGTACGGCCGTCTCAGCGGTGATACTGGCCCAGCCGCTTTCTCGAGGCGTCAGCCTTCCCCGCGAGGCCTCGGTTTTCCCAGCAGAACTCTTCGCGATTATGGAAGCCCTCGACATTATGCGCACCCATTCTGCCAGCTCCTTTGTCATTTATTCAGATTTCCAAAGCGCACTTCTCTCCCTCGAGAGATTAAACCTCCCCACCCGCTCGTCTGTACCATCCACCAAACCTTCTACTTTTTAACAACCTTCCGACACAAGGCAATCGCCTTCTGCTGGGTCCCGGCACATGTCGGCATCCAAGGTAACGAGGAGGCGGACCGCACGGCAAAGACGGCCTACTTACTGCCGGCCTCCTCCCGGCCCCTCTCTTTCTCCGACTTCTTCCCGAATCTCTGCTCCCACTTCCGCTCCATCTGGCAACGGGAATGGGACCAGGCCACATACAACAAACTCCACAAGATAAACCGCAATTAGGGTAGTGGGCCTCCTCATTCCACCAGTCCCGCCATAAAGAAGTGATTTTATCCCGTCTCTGCCTAGGACACACACACATTACACATGGTCACCTTATGTCTAAATCGCCAGCCCTGCTCTGCCCAACCTGCCATACCCCTATCCCCGTCGTACATCTGGTCGAATGCCCAAACCTGTCCGCTCTTCGTCGCAGGTGTTTCGCTTGTCCAGAATTTCCATACCGAGCGTCTACAATCCATACTCGCCGAAGGCCCCTATTTTTCAACGGAAGCGATTTTCCTTTTCCTCCCCCATTCCCATCTCCATCGTATCTAAGTCCATACCCCTCCTACCGCCTATCCAACAACCGAACCTTACTCACTTTCCTAGTCTACCATCCCCAACACAGTGACACCACCGACCCACTGTCTCGCCGAGATATGTACCACTTTCCCTAGGTACGAATCGGCGGTAAATTAAAGAAGGGGAAAAAAATCGTGGCAAATGGTGGGAAAGTATCAGGTCATCCCATAAGTAATGTCGTTTTTTACGATAGATTAAGTTTAAACTAGTCCTACTCGGTTTAAGCATAAATTTTCCGAAGGTTATATCTAAGAGGAGATATATCGTGTTTCGCTACATACTTTACAGACCTTGACCAGTGAAGACGTATGTTTTGCTTTATATGAACCCCTCATAAACATGGCGGTATCAGAAGATCATATCAGGCATATAATGCTTTACGAGTTCAAAAAAGGGAATAGTGCTACTGAAGCAACGCGAAACATTCAGGACGTTTATGGCAACGATATTCTGCATGTGAGGAAATGTCAAAGATGGTTTCAAAAGTTTAGGAATGGTGACTGCTGTTTGACAGATGCAGCACGTTCTGGACACCCTGCCGAGTTTGATGATGACCTGCTGTTAGCCGCACTTGAAGAAGACTTCAACAACTGTCGAAGAATTGGCCCAGAAACTCAATTCATCCCCGTCCACCATCCATCGACATTTGCAACAACTCGGGAAAGTGCCTAAGTTAGGAAAATGGGTGCCACATGAATTGTCGATCTACAATCTGAGGGTGCGGGTAAACATTAGTACAGCTCTTCATTCCCGTGAACTCCAAGATCCGTTTTTGCACCGTTTAGTGACTGGTGATGAAAAGTGGATACTGTACCAAAATGTTAAGCGCCGTCGACAGTGGGTTTGTGCCGGAGAACCAGCGACACCACACCCAAAACCAAATTTTCCCCCTTTGAAGGTGTTGCTTAGTGTTTGGTGGGATAAAGGTGGTGTAATACACTTTGAAACCTTACCACACAACCAAACAATCACTGCTCAAGTCTACTGTCAACAACTGGATCGATTGAACACTGCACTAAAAGAAAAGAGACCTCCTTTGGTTAATCGGAAAAGAATCGTGCTCCACCACGACAACGCACGTCCTCATACCGCTCGGATCACTTCTGCAAAAATTGAGGAGCTTGGGTGGGAAAAACTTCGACATCCTCCATATTCTCCAGACCTTGCGCCTTCAGATTATCATCTCTTCAGGAGTCTGCAAAACTATCTTGACGAGAAACAGTATACTTCTTTAGATGACCTGCACACCAGTCTTTGTACGTTTTTTGCCTCAAAACCGCCTGAATTTTATAAACATGGCATTGAAAAGCTTGTAGGACGTTGGCAGAGTGTCATTGATTCCGATGGAAAATATATACTAGATTAAAAAGTTTCAATTGAGTTTTTTTTATCCTTCAAATTCCGATCTAAAAAACATTACTTATGGGATGACCTGATATTACTAGAAAAAAGTTCTTCGGAGCTCGTCCTTGTTAAAAACGTTGATGAATGACCCATCCAAGGTGCTATGACTTAACATTTAATGAAAGCTTTTCTTGCTGATAAATTGAAAAAAAGACATTATGCTTATATTACTCTTCTAGAATTTTACATAAATTCGTCTTCAGTGGTTCCTAAAAGTTTCCACACACATTCCTTTTTTGATCAACAGTGTCATTCGTGAGTTTTTTTTGTTTTTTAGCTGCAGTTGGCTGTGATAATCTTCCCTACGCAGCGAGGACCGTTATTCTGCCGTTAAGAGGTTATCCTGTTCCGAATTAGGCTTCCCCACGCAGTGCATCATTGCAAGAACTATTTCACAGGAGCCAAAACTTCGCTCCATCACTCAGAAGATCGCCCTTCAAATTAATTGTAAACTTGGGGGGGAGCTCTGGGCCCTTAAAATCCCCATGACAGGACTGATGGTGTGCGGTATTGACGTGTACCACGATCTTGTCAATAAGGGCAACTCCGTCGTGGGTTTCGTTGCTTCCCTAAACGATTCTCTAACGAGGTGGTTCTCTCAAGCCTTGTTCCAAAGACCTGGAGATGAGATCGTCCACTGCATTAAAATGGCACTCTTGGAGGCACTTAGAAGATACTATGAGGTAAGTAATTCTTGGTGGGAATTCGCGCTTACGACGGTTACCTTTTTCGTAACTATTATTTTTACTCTTTAACGGCAACCCACTTCCTTGCCGATGTATCGTCACTATAACGAATAGGAAATAGGACTAGGGAAGGGTATGCAGAACCGCTCAAATTTTGCACTTTGATGATCATCATCCAAACCTTTGTCCTGGAGTACTGAAAATTCAGGAAATTACATTTCTAACACTCAAGCTGGTTGTTAGGTTAGTGATAATATTCTAAAGCTAAATGCGACGCAAAGTTTACAAAAGTATATAATAAAGTTTGTAATTTTTTAGTTAAGAACCGAGATAATGAGTACTGTATTTAATATTACGTTTTTACTTTTCTGATACTTCGTCCTCCTTTCGGGTAATGTGTCGTCGTAAATAAGTCACGATATGTTGTTAAAATAGTATGAATATATTTCTTTACTCGTAGAACTAATTATTTTTTCTACCAGTTTGGACCCCTCGCTCCCCAAAAAAGTTTTAAATACGGTTAAGATCGAGTGTCAGATTTATAGGTCCACCACAAAGTGGCTAAAAAATCTGATAGAACTATGAAGGTCTTAGAATGAGACGCTAGAAGTTCTTAAAAGAACATAGGAAACACAAAATTAACTCGAAGCCACCAGGGTCTCTCGAGGTTATTCCTATCCTAAAGAATCAAACCACCCTGAACGTATATTGTAATATTTTACTATATAACACTGTAATTGTACAAAGAATCTCGGCTATTTGCAAGGTTTCTCCCTCACTTATTGAGAATAAAAAAATTATCATAGAAAAAAAAAACATTCCAAATTGAACTTGTGCCAGTTGTAATTATCAAACCTTTACAGTGAGGAAAATTGATCAGAAATGTATTAATTTATTTTAAGGAACGTCATAACTTGCCCCGATCCATATTCATTTATCGTGACGGAGTGAGTGATGGGATGCTGAAACTGACAAAGGAACACGAAATACCCCAAATCACGTCAATTTTCAAGAACTTTGAGTCTTACGAACCCAAGTTCTACTTCGTCGTTGTCCAAAAGCGAATCAACACCAGGATATTCGCTTCTCAGGTACTACTTTTTCTCTCCTTCTAGCAGTTATTTTAAATTAAGAGAAGCTGCTCATATTCACAGTCCACAGTTCGTGGTGAATATGAGTGTGATGAAATCCCACCTCAAATCCAATTTAATGTTTGAGTGAAGAAAGTTTCAAGTGTTGCAGCATTTTTAACTTCTTCCCCTTAACTATCACAGTCATTAAGACCTATGAAAAAATTACACACTAAATAATATATTTGTAACCTCTTTTAAGTTCCACGTGTTGGTCTCTCTTCACACGAAGGTCAAGCTGGTGGCCCCGCCTCTAGCCTTGGCTTGGTGGAGGAGCGAGTTGCTCTCTTGCGCTCCACCGCGCACAGCCAGGTACACCCGGCTCATCTGGTACCGTCCTGAGCCAGGCATCTAGTCTTCTCTTGAAGACTTCAACTTTGACCCCTTTAACGTTTCTGAGGTCCTTTGGAAGCTGGTTAAAAAGTCCTGGTCCCCTGACAACTAAGCTATTTTCCTTCAGTGTTGAGGAGGTCCCTTGTCCGCCTTTAATTTGGGAACACTACACAATAATTCTGCCTTTCCTATTTTCCAGCGTCTAACTTATGGTGTACCTCTTCTTTTTTCCAGAGAGTACAGATTTAGTTTACGTAGTTTTTCCCAGTAGTTCAGTTCTTTGCAGCCATCAGTCTTGGCTGTGAAATGTGTCTGCCTTTCTTCGTTTATTAATTTCTTCCTTTTTATATGGGGACGTCAAAACTGAGCAGTATTCAAGTTTTGGTATAATCAGTGTTCTCAGCAGAGGAATCATTACTGTTTTGTCCCTTCTTTTGAACGTTCTTAGTACCTGTCCCGCGACTCTTTTTGCTTTGTTTATCGCTATCTGATTTTGTGTCTCGAATTTGGCACCATCGGTCATTATTAACCCCCAAGTCAACCGCTTTCGTGCTTCTCTGAATTTAATGTCAGTCTGGAGCATAATATGCAGTCTAAGTTCCTCATTTCTACCATATCTCAAGAGCTGAAATTTCTCGGTGTTAAATGTCATATTGTTGTCTTCTGACCATTTGTATATTTTGTTCGTGTCCCTCTGCAAAGCCTCCACCGCATTTGCATCGCTGATTTTTCTTCTAATCTTTGTATCGTCCCCAAAGGATGTCACTATACTGTTGCTGTTTACTCCACTGTCTATGTCTGTTAGCATGATAATGAACAGGAGTGGGGCCAGTACTGTACCTTGAGGTACTGAGCTGCGTATTTCTGATTCTGATGATGATATACCTTGAATTTTGACGACCTATAGACGTTCTCTGAGGAAGTTGTAGATTCATTTTCCCACTTTGCCTGTTATTCCCATATGTTTAATTTTATGTGCTATTATACCATGATCGCATTTGTCGAAAGCTTTAGCAAAGTTCGTGTATACGACATCGTAGTTTTCATTGCCTCCAGTTGTATCTAGGATATTGTTATAGTGCTCTATAAGTTGTGATAGGCATGATCTTCCTGATTGGAATCCGTGCTGATTTTCGTTGAATCTTTCCAGTGTCTCCAAGAAGTCCTAGATTTCCTCTGACTATTCTTTCAAATATTTTGGTGAGGTGGGACGTCAGTGACACACTGGTCTATAGTTCTTTGCTTGAGATTTATCCCCTCCTTTATATATAGGGAAAATGTTCGCTCTTTTCAAGATGCTCAGTATTTCCCCAGTGTCTAGGGATCTTCTCCATATCCAGTATAAGGGTGTAGCTATTTCATTTTTACAGTTTTTAATCAATAGTGCGTTCCATTTGTCCGGACCTGCAGCTGAATGTGATTTTGTCCTATAGCTTTCGCTTCATCATCTGGGGATAAAATCAAAGTCTGTTATACATGCTCCTTGCAATTTCTCTTCAAAGAATGCATCTGTCTGGTAAAACTTTGTCACTTTTTGGGGTACTGAAGACCGATTCATACTGGGCTCTCAATGTTTCAGATATTTCTTTTAGATCGTCGGTTAATTCATTATTACCTTTCCTTAAGGGCCGACAGTCGCCCGCGTTTTTGTTTTCCTTTTCGCGTAGCTATAAAAGTATTTTGGATTTTCCTTTATTGCTTCCCTTTAATCAGGGTTCGTATTTCCCTCTCGATAGTTTGTAGTTTTTCTTGTATTACTTTCTTGGCATTGTTGTCTCCGCAATTAGCTAACTTCGCTGCTACTCTCTCTCTTTTGCGGAATATTCTTCTCTTATGCCTCTCTAGCCAGTTCCTCTTTCCTTTTGGCTGTGCTTTCGGAGCATATTTTTCCAAAATTCTCAGAGTATTCCAAGGTTGTTAGCATTTCCTCGGTTGTTTTATTCTTTAACTGTTCTTCACTCTATTTGGGCCTTGTGTGATCGGATTTCTTCCCAATTTATGGTCTTGGAGTTCAAGTTAAAAGCCCCAAATTTGCTGCTGCTTCCGTATGTGTGTTGTCTTTTAATGGTATCGCCATATTTGTTGATAACTCGATTATGTTGTGGTCTGAGATAGTAGTTGGGGTTATTTTTATATCAGCAATCAAGTTCGTGTTATTCGTGAATACCAGATCTAGGCAGTTATTTTTTCTGGTATTTTCTGTTATCTCCTGTGTGAACATAAACTCGTTTGTGAGAGCCATCAGCATTTTTGCTTGCTCCCGGTCCTCTCTCGTGCGCCCGCCTTATCTTGCTGTATAAATATATTTCTACCCACCTTTTTGTATTTTATAAATATTAGGGGATGGAGAGTTTACGGACTTTATTAGGGTTCTGATGTCGTCAATGGCATGCGAAAATTTTTCACTTGAGAGTTTGGAGGTCTATAGATGACTATCAGTACCACGTTTAGTTTCTCTATTTTCACTGCAAGGGTTTCCACGAAGCTTTTGGATTTACTTATTTCCGTCTGTCATATGACTCTCGTGTATATAAATAGCACAGCCACCTTTACGTCTCGCTGTTCTATCCGCTCTTAGTAAGTTGAATCCATCGATATGCAATTCTTTCTTATCGATAGTGTTCGCAGTTATCGCAGTTTCCTTAGCAATCTTCAAGATGTGTTTCTGTGAGGCATGCGATGTCCGCCCTTGTTTCGTCCATAAATCTTTCCAGGTACGAAACTTTGTTTAGCGAGTTATTCCTTGAATATTTGCCAGGACAATGTTTGTTCTTTGTTTTGCATTGCCCTTTGTGCATTTTAAGTTCGTTGTCCTTTGGTTTCGCGTGTTTTGTAGCCTTGTGGTCCTCCGAGATGGATCCATTCCCGCCTACCTGTTCTGATGGCTTCTTCCCAGGAAGTGGTCCGGCTCGAGGGTTCCAAGCTGTGTCAGCTGCATTTGCTGTATAAGACTTAGCAGCCGTATTGTGTCCGAGATGTTGAAAAAGTTTTGTTTGCTATTTGTGTACATATTTTTTTTCTCACATTCCTCCTATTGTCATTTGAAACTTGTCCGTTGAACTTGTCGGGAGATGATGGATTGATGGTAGTAGCATTTTCTCCCGTACTGGCAGGTTCCATATGTCGCGTAGGTCTTGCAAATGTCCGGATAGTAGAATTTGCAGTTTCCACCGAATTTGCAGTGACCATTATTGTAGTAGTAGTTGCATAAGGGAGGGTGTTCATAAATACATTGTCCTCCCTTATATCTGCAAATTCTTTTCACATAGTATTTACATATAGTTTCTTCCCCATTTTTACTTGGAGCCTTTGTTTTTGGTGGTTTCAGTTTGATTTCTTTGTTTACTTGTTTTTTCCTATTGCTGCTGATGTCTTTTGTTTGAAATCTTTGGATGTGGTTTTGTGCCTCTGTTTCCTCTGTTGGTGCTTCTTTTATTTCTGCTTCCCGTTTACTCGCTTTTTCTTTTGTTTTCCATGTTCATTTTTCTCAGGTTCCTCTTGTACTATCTTCGTTCCTTCTATTCTTTTTCTCTGTTCGCTATTCATTAACTCCTCTTTTGCCTTTTCCTTATAGTCTCGTTCTGCTTTAAAGACCGTAAACGAGTTTATTTCGATTATGCAGCTTTTATAGAAGAACTTGATTCCGTTCAATTGTTTAGCGCCTGTTATAAGAGAGATTTCTTCGTCGCTCCATCTCAGGCATTGAAATTCGACAGGACTGGCAAAGGTCGCAATGGATTGTCTTTGATTCATCCGTTTCTTTTTTACAGTATCCACAGGGTTGTATAAATTTATTTGCCATTGTCATGTTCTAATGGTATGTAAATGATTGTGCGCGAAATATGAACTGAAAAGGGTAATTAATTAAGTGAGGTACTTGATTTGACTTGAGAAATGTGGGAGGGAAAGTTTTTCCTGTTATTCCGGGGGGATGGAGGATGTGGCACGCTGTAGATTCTGATTGATTGGTGCCTGGGAGTGTACCACGGGGGATAACAGGGATATTGCCTTTCGATGGGCAGTTAGATTTCTTCGGAGAGAAAACACACGGAAAAAACGCTGTATAGATTAAGTTGCTTTGATTTTATTTGCTTTATTTCAACATATGCCGCTGTTTCACCACTTAAAGAGACCTACAACTGTTTACACTGAAAATTCACTCAAAAAGTGGCACTTCTTAAAAAGGATTAACTGCAGGATTTTTATTATAATATCACTTTTATTCGGATTTCAAACGAAACGCGTGTAACCGTCACACTGGGCAGAAAAGCTTTCGCCCAGTAAAGCCTAAAGCTTAAGGGCCAAATTAAATTAAATAAATAGTCGAGCTTCACAATTATTCATGTCATTGCACAAATTGAAAAAATGTATTTGTTTTATTAAATAAAGGTTATTCTATCTATCTCTCTAAAAACATATCCCGTTTACTGTACAGCAATACCCCGGTTATCGCAAAGGATGCGTTCCTAAAAGTCATTGCGAATATCGGGGCAATTTTCCCCATAAGAATTAATGTAATTAGGGGGATGCGTTCCCTACGTACTACAATATAACTACAATGAGTGTAAAACGGTTAAACTAGAATTTACTTTTGCTGTGATTGTCAATGGCGTACTGGAGCTGGCATAAAGAGGAGGAGAGGGTGAGGAGTTACTGGGGTGAAGAAGGGCCAGGGTCATCGGCTTCCCCACTCGAGACGGCACTGACACTGCTGCTGTAGGAACGAGGACTAAAAAGCCTATGGAACGCTGACTTGGAGGTTGAAGTTGGAGTGGCAGCTACATCAGGAGAAGGGGAGGATTTGGGCTGGAAAAACGCATGAAGTATCGGTTGGCGAGCCATCTTCCTCTTCTCCAGAAGCTCATAGTAGGCCCGAATGTCGTTCTTGACGTTGCGGATGACAGTGGCGCTCCTCTCCACATTCGGGTCAACGTCCAACGCCGTCTCGAATGAAGAAAGAAGCTTCCTCAGAACTGGAACGGTGAGGGTTTTGAGAGGAGGACTCTCGGCCTGCTCCTCCTCTTCGTCCACTGCTAGATGCTGCTCCAACTCGATCAAGTCACTTTGCGAATATCGAATATGGGTGTTTAAATATCAATTGCGAATAGCGAGGTGTTGCTGTATATCATTTTGTGGAGCAAAATAATTTTTTTTTTTTTTTTGTGGAATTTTCAAAAACTTTATACCATTTGTAATACTTTGGTGTAAAATAAAATAAAGTTTAGTTTTTAATTAATAAAACTTTCAAAGGTGCATTCTCCTGGCACTGTGCCACATTTGGATCAATCTCGGGTACTAGGCCTACTCTTTATATAATGAAATAGTTGGGTTTTTAGAATAGAAGTGTAGAATATTTTTATTTTGGAATGTGGGTTACGTTGTTTTTCTGCAAGGTTTGTCATTTAGTAAGTGCTCGCATCTTATTCTCCCAGAGTGGTAGGGGAATGGAAAACCCACCTCCTGGTTCTGTCATTGATCACACCATCACCAAAAGGCATTGGTACGACTTCCTTCTCGTCTCTCAACACGTTAGACAAGTTAGTAAAATAATTCTTTACCATTTAATTTCTTTTTACTGTAGAATAAAAGTTGAGTGTCTTTTGATGAAGTGGACATCTGCTTGAAGGAACTAAACACCAATCACATTATAAAAATTAAATTTTCTCCTGTCTGTCTCATATATATATATATATATATATATATATATATATATATATATATATATATATATATATATATATATATATATAGAACAAAATTTGCTGACTTGTTGGGTATTAATATTGTTTGGGGATTCTAAAGTGGAATCTTCGTTATCTTCCAAAACATTGATTTTTAAAACAAATTTAAAGTTCTAATGACTAATAGCTGTAATATGAGGCCCTCCTAGGAAGAAGTGGCTAAGCGACAAAAGTAAAAAGATATTTCGTCGAAATATCTTCAAAAGTTTTCACTTTCAAATTGGTACAACTTTTGACAGTTTTTTGGTGGGGTTTTTATTTTTTACTTTTGTCGCTTACCCACTTCTTCCTAGGAGGGCCTCATATGGAGGTTATTGTATCTTTCGGCCACTGAATTGTTTCATTTTTATTTCAATATTCACTATAGGAAAAACAAAGGAAATTTAGTTTTCTCCAATAAAAAGGCATACTCAAGATGTTCATAAAAAGGTGAATTTATGTACGCTTCCTCTAAAATGAGTATTTTGCCATCATTTAATGCCGAGTTAACTCGTTTGTTGTAGGGGACTGTAACTCCTACTCATTACGTAGTTGTGCACGACGCTGGAGGACTAAAACCTGAACACGTGCAAAGACTCACCTACAAGCTCACACATCTTTATTACAATTGGCCGGGAACGATCAGAGTACCCGCTCCTTGCCAGGTGATTCTCTTTTGTTTAGGTACGAAACGCTTAATTGAAGTGATAGTTATCTGTTACATATAACGAAAAGTAACAGAATCGAAGTTATCTGAGAGCTACGAGCCCCTGAGTAATAGGATTGACAATAAAACCCCATTATGAAAATACCCCATCCTCTATTTTATGATTATGTGTAAAGGATAAAACTGGCGGTGTTTATAATTTTAAAACTATGATAAAATATGTTTTGGAGGGTCAGGCAATAGAGTCTGGTAGTGGTCACAATACCATTAAGGCCACACGCAGTCGGCGTTGATTGGCATCGCGCTCGAGTATTGTATAGTTTTATCTTATTTGGTCACACTTGACATATCACAAAAGGTATACTCCCAATCTTATCATGAAAAGTAACACTGGATTCCTTAGATTTGGTGGCGGAGGGTGCTTTATTTCCATTAGTGATCCCCTTTCTATTCTTGTATGTAATTAGTTTGTCTGTTGAGGTCAGAGTCGAAGCGTCGTGCCAACTCCTCGGAGAATTACAAAAATGTAGCGAAGGGAGGTGCTTTGAGTCCCCATCCTAAAATAAATAAATAAAAAAAATATGTATATTGGTGCGTAATTGACACGCTTAATCTATTTCAGTATTCTCATAAACTGGCGTACTTGGTTGGACAAAACGTGAGGAAACAGCCTCATTCCATCCTGCAAGATAAGCTTTACTACTTATAAAGATCTTTGATCAGACCACGCTTTTGTTTCTCTTTGGTGACTTCCCTTTTGTAGTATTTGCAACGACTAAAAACTATTGTTTTTTTTACACTACTTTACTGGTGTTTCTATTTAATATTATTTAAACATTACCTCAGTGAAAGTATATTATTTATTTTATGTATTTATGAAAGTTTTTTTTTTTTTTTGTAGTTTACTGCTTTTTAGAGAGTATAAATTTTTTTCTTATTAAACACTACAAAATTTTTGGTCTTTATTTTCTTGATAAAAAATTTTTACAGACAAAATACCCTAGCAGGCGCGGCCCCGACGTCGGAGGCCATCGTTGCCCTTTGTGAGGAAAGTATGGGTCTCCAACCCATTCCTTCCTTTCCTGTATAACAGGAGATACAAAACGAGCCGCACCTTTCGACAGGCGGTGGTAAACTTGAATTAAGTAGTTTACAATTAAATTATTAATTACTGGTGTACCACAACAGAATACATTAATTAATCTATGGCCGAACGCCGCCAAGGTTACTGCGCAAGCTAATAGTCGGAATGCAGGCTCGGCCACTGCTTGCTTTACAAAATATTTTAAAATGTTGGGAGATAATTTATCAAAGCAATAGAAAATAGATATACAGGGTGTCCCAGAATTAACTATCTATTTCAATGAAATCGGACAAATTCTTTAAAAACACACTTTTATTTATGTTTATCATGTTTAATATGTGTTAAAAATGTATAAATTTCTAAATTTTTTTCATAATTTTATTTTCATAATTTTTTCATTATCTGGTCCAATGAAAGACCGTCTGAAGTCATAGAATGGCAAAGAGACTCCAAAAGTTAACGTGTGGCTCGGAATGACCAAATCCAAAATTTATGGCCCATTCTTCTTTGCGGAAGCAACTGTAACAGGTACCGTCTACCTTGATATGCTTCAGCAGTTTCTCGAACCACAGCTTCTTGATGATGGCATTCTTGATAATGTTGTGTTTCAACAAGATGGAGCACCATAAATTTTGGATTTGGTCATTCCAAGCCACACGTTAACTTTTGGAGGGTCTCTTTGCCATTCTATGACTTCAGACGGTCTTTCATTGGACCAGATAATTAAAAAATTCTGAAAATAAAATTCTGAAAAAAATTTAGAAATTTATACATTTTTAACACACATTAAACATGATAAATATAAATAAAAGTGTTTTTTTAAAGAATTTGTCCGATTTCATTGAAATAGATAGTTAATTCTGGGACACCCTGTATATTAATAGATGAGTGGATAAACAGTTTATACATAAATTCCTGAGATGAGATCATAAAGGTATGTACATAAATTAGATTACAAAAGTATAAATTTAGTAAGAAATCAGTTAAATAATAAGTACTGAATTACATTAAATATTTAGTATGAATAGAGAATTATCATCAATTTAAATAAACATTAGTTAGTTCTTCGACTCTTCAAAAATTCCTTCATCCGACAAAAATGTGAAAATCTCTCCAATTCTAATTATTTATTCTCGCTCTTTTTGGCATCTAGTTAAGAACCTCTTCAACAACTTTTTCTCTTTCCCATTCTGACGGCACAGTTGCCGTCTCTTCCCCTGACGAAGCTGAACTCTTCGTTCAAACTTTCTTTAGCACTGTGCTGACACCCTGCCTAGGCAAGCTCCCTCGTCTTTGTCTCTCATCTGGTACTTTTCCTTCCTGCTGGAAGTTCGCTTTCATTCAGCCTGTCCCAAAGAAGGGTGACTGCTCTCAACCCTCCAACTATCGTCCAATTTCTCTGATTTCTTGCCTTTCCAAAGTTTTTGAGTCTATCCTTAATAGGAAGATTCTTAAACACCTTTCTTCTCACAAACTTCTTTCAGATCGTCAGTATGGCGGAATGGGACCATTCGCCGCCGGAGGTTCGCCACCAGGTACTTGTTTAACAAGTTACAACTAATTAACTTTAAATAAATTTTAAGCTAAAAAAATTTTAGTTCCATTTTTGAATTTAATCTTATTACATCCCATTTTATTATATGTATTATCTTTTTTGCCTTTGTCAAAATCCACATTTGTATTTGATCTTATTAAATCTTAACGCATCTCAATTTATTACATGTATTATCTTTTCAGCCCTAGTTAACCCTTCGTTAGCTTACATACGTAGCCTATGCTAGGCTGCATGCGTAAGGCCATGTAACCTAACCTTCGTTAGTGCGGCCTCAGATGGTACATTTACTGTTGCCAGATGTAAGATAATTCTGTTCAGACATGACATGGAGGGTTGAGGCTTAAGAATCGTCATTCGAGACTCGCCCTTCACAATGGCTACAATTATTTTGAGCAAAAGAGGAAAAGAACAGTTTTTTACAATGGTTATATTTACGTGTTTGACAAATCCTCCAAAACCGATGAAAGTGTTAAATTTTGGCGATGTGAACAGAGGAGTCGTCGTGATGGGCGAATTCACACGAGAAATGGCATAGTAATTAATGAAATAAATAACCACACGCATTCTGCTTCTGCTGCAAATATTGAAGTAGCTAAACTAAGGACTACTTTGAAACATGAGCAGAAGAATCAATGGAAGTACCCAGCGTTCTTATTAACTAGTGTGTTGCTAATGTACCTCAGTTGGTCCAGGTATCTTTGCCCACAACATGCACAGCATGAAGAAACTAATTCGACGGAGACGAAATGATATAAGTGCTGCACCTCCGAATCCAATTGACCTTGAACATTTAATTATCCCTGATCAATACAAAATATATAAACCTGAGAACGGGAGAGAAGAAAATTTCCTCTTAGCAGATAGCGGCCCAGGAAAAGATCGAATAATCATGTTTGGCAGGGAGACCTGGCTGCAGCATCTAGTATCTTCGATATGGTATGCAGACGGTACGTTCAATATATCTCCTATTTTATTTTCACAAGTATATTGCATTTTAGCCAAAAAGCATGGTGGGGTTCATCAAATATTTTATGCACTTCTAACAAATAAACAGCGTTGCACGTATACACGCATGTTTGAAATGATTAAGTCATTATTGCCAAATGTCAGTCCACAGTGTATCCATTGTGATTTTGAGCAGGCAGCTATCATTGCTATGAGAGAATGTTTTCCTGAAGCTAGGATCAAAGGCTGTTTCATTTGGCGCAGAGCATGCAAAGAAATATTGCTGCAATTGGAGCCACCCAGCAATACAATACCGATTCTGACTTTGCATTAAAAGCCAAAATGGTAATTGCTCTTGCTTTTGTGCCAATTGCTGACATTGATGCCCATGTAGAAGCACTTGCCAATGAATTGCCACAAGAATTGCAACCAATACTGAACTGGTTTGAATTTAATTATATTGGACTCTACAATAGGAGTGGCACCAGCAGAAGAGTCCCCTTTTCCCCCATGACCTGTGGAGTGTATACGAGACAACTATCAACGACAAAAATAGGACACATAATCATGCCGAAGCTGCACACCGAAAACTTGCCTTTGAACTTGCTCATCATCCCACTATATGGAAGTTTATTGAGTCGTTAGTCAAAGTACAAAAAGGTCGTGACTTGTATATGGAACAACTTATTGCTGGCAATCACCCGACACTGAAGCTAAAAAAATATCGCGACATGGATGCAAGAATTAAGAAAATCGTGCTGGAGTATGGTGAAAGAGACTGTTTAGAATATTTGCGAGGCTTAGCACATAATTATCAAATGAACTGAAATTTTATTTATCTAATTTTTTTTAAATAACTATTGATTTATTTTCAACAAATATACTGTTTGCATTTGACATAATTATTAAATTAATTGAAATTTCCTCATTTTACCTCATTTTTATAAATAACTGTTTAATTATTTCATTTCAATATATAGCTTTTACAAAAATTTGTTTTATTGCCAATTTAAATAAATTGTTGGTGGCGAATTGTCCCTGGTGGCAAATAGTCTCCATCGGCGAACCTCCGGCGGCGAACAGTCCCCAACCCCAGTATGGATTCCGCAAGGGACGTTCTACTGGCGATCTTCATGCATATCTCTGACTCTTGGTCATCTTCCTTTCGGGATTTCGGTGAAACTTTTGCTATTGCGCGAGACATATCGAAAGCTTTTGATAGAGAGTGGCACAAATCTTTAATTTCCAAACTACCCTCCTCCGGTTTCTATCCTCCTATCTGTGCCTTCATCTCTAATTTCCTTTCTGGCCGATCTATAGCTGCAGTTGTAGATGGCCACTATTCTTCTTCTAATGCTATTAACAGTGGCGTTCCTCAGGGTTCTCTCCTGTCATCCCCTCTTTTCCTTTTATTTATTAATGATCTTTTAATTCACACTTCCTGTCCTATTCACTCCTATGCCGATGATTCTACTCTTCACTTCTCCACTCGCTTCCCAAAGCGTCCCTCACAGCAGTCACTTCATGATTCGCGTAGGACGGCTGTGGGACACCTGACCTCTGATCTTGCTATATCTGATTTGGGCAGAGAAAACCTTGTGGCTTTGAATGCCTCAAGAACTCTGTTCCTCTATCTGTCTCCTCGTCACAATCTTCCACACGACTACTACCCCCTTACCTTCAACAACACAACTCAATTCTTCCTCTTCTCTTAACATTCACATATTCTCTCTTTCTAAAACAGCTTCTAAGAGGTTAGGTGTGCTGTACCGCTTCCGCGGTTTCTTCACCTCCACTCAGTTGCTGTATCTGTACAGGGGTCTTGTTCGCTCCTGTATGGAGTTGCTTCTCATGTGTGCGGTGGTTCAACTCACACAGCCGTACTTGACTGGATGGAATCAAAGGCTTTTCGTCTCCTCAATTTCCTGCCTCTTACTGATTGTCTTCAATCTCTCTCTCTCTCCACCGCAATGTTGCTTCACTCTCTTTTTACTATCGCTATCATAACGGACATTGCTCTTCTGAACACACTTAACTGCATGCCTCTTCCTTTAAGGAGAGCACGTAGTACCAGACTTTCTACATTTCTCATTCCTTTTCTGTCCAAACTATCTAATGCAAGGGTTAATCGATATTTTTAGTCTTTCATCTACTCAACCGGTCAACTCTGGAACAATCCTCCTCAATCCATCTTTCCTCCTGTCTATGACCTCCCATCTTTCAAACGCAATGTGTGTAAGCATCCGAAAACCCCGGACCTTGATTTTGTCTTCTTCTTCTTCTATGGGAGGGGCGCTTTTGCGGGCATTTGCCTTCGGCCCTTCCTTCCTGCCTAATTAAAAAAAAGTTAATAATTTAAATTAAAATATATATATACTTGCTTGACCAATAGTAAATTTACATTCAATTGTAGTGACTTAATCTTGTAATTAAGAATTTTAATATGTAATTATAATTAATTATTCATTGATGTGCATTATAATTTTTATAATAATAATTAATGGAGGCTAAGAGTATTCGTAATCAGTGAATAATTGAGCAAAAAATAGAGTATTGAGTATATTAAAATAGAGTAAAATAAAATGCTGAATTATCAATATGATTAATTTACACAGCGTGAAATAATAAAATGATAGAATATTTATATTTATAAGAAAGGGATATTTTAATAATGCAATGATGGGGTGGTTTAACTTCCTTCGCATCATTTATGGTCATATGATGGAGGGGATCTATCTAGAGTTTTACGTGGGACCCGAACCACGAGTTGCTGCATAATCTGAACGCGGAAGACGGTCCCCCATCCAACTACTTTGCAGACCCAATGTCGCTGAACTTGGCTGATCGACGAGAAGCGGTGTTACGACACTAGCTACGATGTAGCCCAATATGTATGATATATGGGGAGGAAATATATACGTATATAACCGATTATTTAAATACTTTGTGTCTATGATGACCACTGAAGTGCTACAGTGTTTAGTGTAATGATTAGCCTAATGCGTAAAGGTGTGTTATATAATGGTATACACTTAACACCCATGTGTACAGGGCCGTATTTAACATGGGGTGGGTGGGTGGGTGGGTGGGTTAGTGAGTGTTCAATCTTGCCTGTTAAAGTTGTGCAACATTCCCTTGGTACGGAACAGCTTTGGGAAGTGAGAGAAGTTGAAAACTTCCACCATGCGTCGGTTTTACGTTCGAACATCTTGAAAGAAAAGATAAGACCAATCTCCCGTCCTCACGGCACGGCAAATTTGTTGCTATGGCGGTGCAAGGAAACTGTTTGTTGTGCAGGCCAAGCCTACTCGCTAACTTTCCAGCCGTTTCAAAGGGGTCCTTTATCCTCGTGCTCAGTGTAGCATTGAAAACACTTCACCAAATTAGGCAGTTTGAAATAGGAGGAATAAGGTCTATATAAGGGAACTTGCATTAAAAAATAACCCAGTCACGTTTGTTTTAAGCACTATAGATTCAGTGATATTTATGATAGGCAGGTATTTAATATTTGCCATTTCATATAGATAGTATTACATATGAATACATAGTATTCATATAGATAGTATTGAGCGTGAGACTCGATGTTTGTATCCACGGACTCAAAATGTCAAATTCTAAAAGTTCCGACTCTGAGCATGTGTTGAAAAATTGAAGTATTCCGGTGCTGCTAAACTGTGGTGACCCCCTCCCCCTCCCAAGTGGGTTGCCAAGTGAATTTCACACCTTCAGAAAATATCAACTTGAGAGCTTTGTAGTATCGTGTTAGTTGGGGTGTTAGACGGTATTCTCAGAACTCTTGATGAGCTGCTGGTTACGGATTTATAAATCAGTTATGGTAAATTTGAAATTTCTGTAAAAAGTTGATGTACTTGGATAACATTAATTTACTCACCCGTACCACTGTCCTTTTCCGAACGTTTAACTTAAAAAAGCTATGATGAAGACACGTCTACGCAGGCATTGTTCCAAATTTTGGTAGTAATTAACTAGACTTCTCAGATTTTAGTTCCTAGTCTAGCCCTACCTTTCATAATTGTCCAGTTTCTATAATTTCAAATTCCCCTCAAAACCCCTTTTTGGATCATTTAATCTACATTCGACATTTCCCCACACCTGCAGTTGTAAGATGGGGGACAGCGAATGCCGCATCTTTGGGCTAATTTACCCATATTACTCCAAGAAACTTTTGCCCTCTGGTAGTAAATTTGTTCCATAACCTATTAATAATTTCAGAAAACAGCGGCTTATCTTATGCATGGAGGCTAATGGCTTTACCAAACCTTGACCGAACTAAGTTTTCATTTATCAATTTCATACGTAAACTTTTAGTTAATTCTCTTTTATGTATGCGTCTTCAGCAATTAAACACGTTGACGCCCTGCCCAACATGTAAAATTTTCTTCTCATTTACAGTCGTATTCGCTCGCAACATAGTCCCTTTCGGGCTATAAATACTTGTACACGCGAGATAACGTGCCAGTCAGGCCTTCTCTTGTGCTGTTAACGTGTCTGCAATTTAGTTTATAATAAAGGAGCCCTACTAGGGAAAAAAAAAAAAAAAAAATATATTAAACGTTTGATGTTGCTTGCTAAAATTTGTGTAACAAAAATAATTAGGTTTACATAATCCTAAAACTAATAAACCCTTTCAAAGGCTTTGAAAATACATCCATACCGTTCTTTTTAATAATAACCTTTTCATACGTACTTAGTTACGGTGAATCATAGTTCATGGTTTACACACAAGCTCTTTTGTATTAATTCATCACGAATTAGTAAGGGTGGGCAAAAAATCTGGGCACCCCCTCAAAATAAGATAGTGTACAGTACAATGAAAGAATTTGGGATCGTCTCTAAATGATGTCACGCAAAATTTTGAATTTTTAGACCCCCTCCTCCCCCTTTGTCACAAATGGTCACAAAATTTTGAAATCCCCTCCCCCATGCCACGATCACAAACTATATGCAAAATTGTAAAAAAAAGATACTGTGAAATAACATATTCATTTAAAAATTAATTCAAATAGTAATTTTTTTGTTAATATCTAGCAATGCGAGCAGCCAGATAGATGTAGGAGAATTTACATTTTTCTGCTTCGCAATATTACACTTGTCGACAAAAAGAATCCTATCAATATTTTAGTTTTTACATTAAACTTTTCAGAATGTCAACATAACGCAAAAAATTGTGATGTTACAAAAATTTTAAACCCCCTTTCCCCCTGTCACAAAAGGTCATAAAATTACAGATCCCCCCCCCCCTCTTCCCCTAAAAGCGTGACATCATTTATGGACGCCCCCTTTATTGCATATTGACATTTTTAACATTTAATTTTAATTTAACAAAAAATTACTAAAATGCGAAAAATTAGATAAGTAAATACGAGATATGTAAAAATTAGATGCGTAAATACAAAATATGTAAATATTTTGAGCGGGTGCTCAGACTTTTTGCTCACCCTTATACATGAAAAAATTAAATTTACTATAATTTTTTCAGAAGGAAATTTTAGTTTGTGTATATCGTGTAACTTTTTAGATGTACAAATGTCAATACTTAATGATGGATCAATGCAAAAGAACGTGTAAACGTAAAGCGGACGGACAAAGCAATCTACGAGTACAATGAACCATGATTCTTTGATCTGGACTACGTATAAAAAGGCATTTAATTATTAAAACTTTAATTCGCAGAGCCTATAAAATGTCATGTATTTGTTTGTAATCTTTTCCGTTTGGGGGCTAGCAGCGAATTTTAATGAAAATCGGTATACTAATGTTGTGTTTTGGTCACTGATTTAAAAAATAACACGTTTGTTTTTCATTTCTCAAAAAAAAAAAAAAAAAAATGTTAGAGCACTTTAAATAATTAATGTGTTTTTAATGAAAATATCATGACTTAACCTAACCAATCGTCAATGGCGTACAGGTGACCTAACCGGACATTCAATTGACCTAACTGGGCATTAATTCTTGATTTTTTTTCTGCTACTTTTACAGATCTGCCGGGATCCTTCAAAAAACGTATTCTTCGTAAACTTGTACTTTTTACTGTTTGACCGACGCTTTTGGCAACGAAACAACTGGGTATTTTTATCAAAGGAACACACTTTCCCACACTTAGAGCACTTTTTCATAAACAGTAGCAGTTTGTGACTGGCTAAATTTAACACAATCCTCTGTAACTAGTTTAAGCTAGTTAAAACACCTATTAATTATTTAAAGTGCTCTAACATGTTTGTTTTTCACTTCTCCAAAAAAAAGAAAGTTATTTTTGAAATCAATGACCAAAACTACATTAGTACACCAATTTTCATTAAAATTCGCTGTTAGCCCCCAAACGGAAAAGACCCCTTGTTTGATTTAGAATTTAAAAGAATTACTAAAAATTTAATGAATAACAGTTTCCTATACAAAGTTTTGTAAATGCACAATTAACACCTAAATAAAATTTTACATGTAAACGAGGAATCCAACAAAGGTAATACATTATATTATTATATTATAAATCATTATACTATTATTATTATATTATAACTCATAAATTGTGGATAGGCTGTACAATAAAGAGTCGAAAATTAGGAAGATTATGAAAATCCTGGAAAATTATCGTCGTGTGTACAAATTTGATTATTTGAAAGTTATATGACTTAGTGGTGGCAAACCTATGGCACGCGATCAAATTTGCCTGGCACCCCTAAGCATAGAAATTGCCATCCAAAAAATGAGTATAGAATAATAGACTTCATGTTTATAATTTAGTGTAATATATATATATACTTTGGTGGGCACGAGTTTTTTTTTTATGGTTTACATGTTTTTTTTTTGTTTGTTTTTTGGCACTCGACTGTACAAAGGTTTGCCACCCCTGGATCATAGGTAAAGCCTAGTAAAATACATGAACACATCAAACTGATCATCATATAACGCCCTACTAATAACGATATTTTAAATACTTAAAAAAAATCTTAAAGACTAATAATTTTTATAATATTCGTACAGAGAAATCTTATTTAGAAAAAAAAATAATAATTTCAATACAAAATTTACTGAATGGCTTTCGTGAGAAATATTTTTAATCGAATCATTGCTGAAAGAATTTTACTTTTATCTACTCATAATTTAAAAAAAATTAAACATACTTTTTGGTTTTAGACTTGCACCACCAAATTGTTAAGTGTTATGTACTAATAGCTGTTAATCATTTTTCTATGTAGTTTATTGACTTATTCATTTTTTATTTCTTCGATAATACCCGAAGTGTCCCCTATTTTATTGGAGAATCATTTAGAAAAATTTTCTTCGTATAAATTACCTCAGAAAATTTGGAATAGGTGACAAAGCCATCACAAACTCAATTTGCTTAATGAATCAGATTATTACGATTTCCCTCGTAAATAAAACAAACTTTCTGTTGTGCAGAAATCTTTGATATATATATATACACACACACAGGGTGTTATCAAATTATGTTTCATAAATTAGTATACATATTCATGACGTCAAAGTGAACAAAAAAGTTCCTATGAACATAAATCTGCAATCGCTTCGTTTAGGGATACATTGCTTTTTTGCTTAGGACGATGCTATTCTCCGTACACCTATTCTATGCTTTCTAGATATATCAGAGAACAAAAACTTATTATTATTATTAGTGTTGTTATTAGTTTTTTCAAGTAGACTAATAGCCAATTTTTTTATAAGTATTAAAATATTTTAACATACAAAGCAATAATAATGTCAGTTGGGTTATTTATTTTTATCGAATTTGACCCTTAAGCTTTAAGCTTTACTTGGTTCTCAAATTAATTGAAAATAAAACATCACTTCATGGGTAATTATGATTAAGTAATATATAAGTTATGAATATGAAGTATTAATTAATTTAGAATATACAACGAACTAATAGTTAAAAATTTGAAATGAATTGTGTAATACAGTATATATTAAATCTTAAGTCATTATTACAGATATATACTGTAAATACAGTACCAAGAATTGATAGTTAAATATGAAAAATTAAGCAATCGCTAGTTATGTTTTTTTCGGTAAATTTAACGATCTGATTTAACAAAAGTGGATGAAATTTTAAGGAATTGTGGAGGCACAAGGTTAATTGGCAGACTTTGCTTAAACAAAAGAAAATTCAGTGATTTTTATGTGTAAATCAATGTCGCCATTATATACAAACAAAAATTGTGTTGAAGTTTTAGGCACTTTGGGTGATGGTGAACTTTGTGTGTTTAAACCAATGAATGCATGCAGTAATTTTTTAAAATAAGAGATAGTAACTTTATTATCTTAATAGTAATAATAAAATGTTAAATGAATAAACTATAAGTTCATACGTACAAAAACATCCTGTTTGGGAAAGAAACGCGAGGCAGCTTTTGTTCTGAAAAGTGATTAGTCAATGGAAATCCTGTTCATCAAAATATGATTGCAGAAGCGTTCTTTTCTTTTAGTTCTAAGGTTTATTCGTTGTGTAATTGTTGACAGTGTTCTCTCGCTATAACAACCTAAAAATTAATGTTTGGGTAAATATCATTACTATATCTTTACCATATAACATATTCCAGGGTAACCGCTTTTGTATAATTTTTTATATAATATGTATATAGGGCCTACCTATTAAAGTGATGCTAATCAGGCCCCAAGAATCACTTTTTCAGACCCGATTCATAATCACATGCCGGGGTACCTCCTTGCCTCTGACTTCTGCTCCTTAATTTCAGATAAGTCATTCCTGCGTATTTTTGTATCATATTTTTTTATTGAAATACATGGCGTTCATAAAAGATCTGAACGATTTCATTTGATTCTGAACGGTTTGTAAATGTATTACATCAAGTTCAGATCAGAATTAACAGACACTGACAAACAAAGTTTTAAACATTTTCTTAATGGGGCTCTGCCGGTGTAGGAGTCAGGAATTACTCTACGGAAAAAAAGCACTCTAGAGTGCACGATGCCTAATGTGAGACGTACTTTAGGGATTAAAGTAGAGTGCATCTCACCCAGGCAAAACGCACTCTGGTAAGATGAAAATCACTCCAGAGTGCTCCACACCTGATTTTTTTATTCAGGTGTGGAGCACTCTACTTACTGTACTACTGTGCTTTCAATTGTGCGTAGTTTTAGTGACAACTGAACTGTGCTTCTTGTGGTGTTCGCCACTTCGGTAATTATTCGTTAAATGGCTGCGCGCGACTTTGGATATGAGAATATGTTTTTCTGGGCCAGTATTAATAAACATTGCTAGGATTACTCCTAGGGTTACCCCTAAAAAATTATTAGCTGGAAGATGGTCCTAGAAATAATCTTAAAATAGCTCGTAGGAGTAATTTTTACTTAATTGTAGAAATACCTCTAGAAGTTTGAGTTTCTGCTATATTTAGCAAGAAACAAGTGTGTAAAAACTGTTACTTGGCTAAATAAAGCATAGAAATAAGTAATTTATTTTTTCTGAATGTACAATTAAGAAACTTTTAAAAAAATGGACGGTAATGGACAAAAAAGCTCAGCAGTGGAATTGCTTGAAATAGCTCTAGAATTAACGCGACAATTTATCCCAACTACGGCTACATGGAGGTTAGTAGAATTAGGCCTGCCAAGCCCGAAGCCCAGTAGAGAACTGAGATATAAATGCAAGGCATTAGGCAAGCCACTTAAGGGGGATAAGATTGCACGTGATGGCAATTGTCATTTTAGAGCTGGAAGTAAGGAAGTTACATTGTCGGAGGAGCATCATGCCACATTTAGAGAAATTGCTGTACAAACTTTAGAAAACTCATTGTATAGGCCAAGGTTTGGAGCAATGATTGGGCAAAAAGTAAATGACTACTTGAAAAGCAGCAACATGGAAGAAGACACCATCTGGGGAACGGACATAGAATTTATGCCTTTGGCTTCAGCTCTGAATACTAAAATAACTGTATTTTCAGCCACTAGGAGCAACAAATGCAAGTTGGTTTACTTATAAACCAATTCATCACCAAGAAGTCAATGAAGCATCAGTGATGACAATTTACTTGATAAATTCTGGTAACCATTTTGAGCGTGTTTTCAGTGTCAGCAGCAAGATTAAAGAGACATGTAGAATAACCATTAATTAAATAAATTGTGGTTTATAAAATAATGAGTTCTGTTTTTTGCATTCAGGAATATTATGTAGATTGTGCCTGTATAAAGCTTTAATGCTCATACTTTCACTTTGTGAAGTAGTGTGTTTTTCAACATAGTAGAGTGCATCTCACCTGATGGTAAAAAGCACTCTACTCTGCAAATTACTCTGTGTGTTTCACCGTCAGGCACCGTACACTCCAGAGCTTAGCCTACCTAGAGTGGTTGACGCCTGTTACACCGGCCCCCTTGGCTGTCTGGGCCCCAGTAAACCTTACCCTTTTTATCTCCCCCTATGCTGGGGCCCTGATGCCAATTCCTTTTTTATTAACGTATCATGTACACTTTCGTAATGTAACACCACTGATTATGACAGAATAATTTTCTTTCACTTCTTTGTCTCTTTCTCAAGATTTCATTTATGATTTACACTTTTTTGTTAACTTCAGGCCAGCCGCACACAGGATCGTCGTCAGTCATGAGTCGCAAGACGATCTTGTGTAAGGGCGGCCTTACACTAATTTACAGGAAAAACGAAGTCCAAATTTAGGAAGATCAAAATAAATTTGAGGAAAAGCTTCAGATAATAATATTGCTTTAGTTCAGTTCTATACAAAAATATCGGTGCTGGTTAAGTGTGCGGTCTACCTAGCTTTTAGTTAGCCTTATAAGGCTAACTAATGAAACTATCACGACTTAACCTAACCAATCGTCAAGGGCGTACAGTTGACCTAACGATTGGTTAGGTTAAGTCGTGATATTTTCGTTAGTTAGCCTTATAAGGCTAACTAAAAGCTAGGTAGACCGCACACTTAACCAGCACCAAAATATCTCTCTCCCCCTATTTGTGAATGTTGAAATAGACAGAATGGAATAAAATCGATACTAAAATATAGGATCGGCATAACGTCGAATTGAAAGCAAATCGAATCGTCCAAATTAGAAGTAAAGTGAATGTACTGGAATTAATTAAGTGAAATAATACTGATGTGTGTGTATATATCTAATAAATATATATATAAAAAAACGTTATAGCAAACCAATATTTTCAGTTTATTTTACTTTCCTGAATAACGTGAGATTTTTAAGGATCCTGCGAATGATTTTCAGATTCAGGGCATATATATATATACAGTGGTGGGCACCGTTAACCAAAAAGTTAACTTCGTTAACCGTTAATTCGTTAAACATGTAACGGAAGTTACCGATAAACCGTTAACGTTAACTTTTATTATAAAAAAAATGAAAAACAATATATATATATATATAATTTAATTTTCCCTCTTCTTCTCGTTCTCCATTTTGTCCATGAGATGCATGTTGCCCTTCATGAAAATTAGCATATCA
Organism: Bathynomus jamesi; assembly: GCA_023014485.1. Taxonomy (NCBI): domain Eukaryota; kingdom Metazoa; phylum Arthropoda; class Malacostraca; order Isopoda; family Cirolanidae; genus Bathynomus; species Bathynomus jamesi. The sequence goes on from JAJOZX010001526.1 coordinate 91,357, forward strand.
AAGTTTTCATCAGACAGGGATGATCTCTTGGCCCTCAGGATGTCCTTGCCCATAGAGAACAAACGCTCCACTGCAGCACTGGAGAGGATGGCTGTGTTGAACTTGATGAACAAGTCCACCAACACTTGCTCACCCAAGAAGGCAGCATCTGTCAACAAGTCCTTGGAGTTGGTCTCCAGCCAGGTCTTGACCAAGTTCTGGGCCTTGCCCTTGAGTGACCTGTGGCTTCTGCTGCTCTCTTTTGTCTGGATGACAGCACTGAAGAAGTCATCCTCCTCCTCCTCCTCCTCCTCCTCCTCCTCCTCGTTGTTGCTGCCTCCACTGTTGCTGCCCACTTCGTTGGACTGCTGCTTCATGGCCTCCTCGACTGTACCCTCCATGCTTTTCCTCACCCTGGCGACCTTGGTGTTGTCATACTTGTCCAACCAGATGAGGCGAAACCTGGGATGGAAGGCAGCAGCCAGCTGGCATTCGTCATCCTCCAGGAGGGGCCCAAACCTTTTGTCGATGCCTGCCAAAAGTGCGTCGACCAAGGCGCTGCAGTAGACGAGGCCCTTGGACTTCAAGTCCTTAAGCCTGAAGATTGTCGCAGCAACTGTTGGCAGCAGAGTCCCAAGGTAGGCTTGTTCCTCCCCCTGGATCTTGTCGAGTGCTTTGGCCACAGGTGACATGATCTGGAAATAAAACAATGGAAAATTAGTAAATTGTAGAAATTCAAATTTGTATTATTCTGCAATATTATTCTGCTGTATTTTACTCAATAATATAACGATAATTGAATGAGCAAAACTAAAACGTATCTACTGGCTGGTGTTAAGAAAAATATAACTTTATTGCAATAAATAAATATAGTTTGAATAATTGTATTCTTAAACGTTTACGTAAACAACGCTATTATTGTAAGAAGGTCCTGCATTTAATTGTAACCAGAAAAAAAATAAATCGTGGAATTTCCGAGTCCCGCTAGTTTATTATTAATTTATAAATATATTACCTTGACATACTCTTTCATTAAGTCGACATTAAGTTGAAACATTCAACTCAAATGGCAAATCTTTCCGCCTGATTTTACAGTCGACCATGTTTTGCTCAAACCAATGCCATAAATAACTACCATATTTGGTAAGACACAAATTGTGGCGACGGAAACAAATATATCGCCTGATTTTGCACTGCGGAAATGGAAATTCGTTCATCACTATTAACAGTGGCGGATTAATTGCGCACCTGCTCAGCACTGAAAATAATAGAAACTTTTAAACGTTTATTTATGAATTTTTTGGGTTAACGGACTTGAGTTAACGGAAGTTAAATGTAACGGAAGCTAATTAGTCCGATAATGATTTTCAAAGTTAACTTAAAAGTTAAATCGTTAACGAAAAAGTTAACTTCGTTAATTAACGATTAACGGATTAACGGTTTGTGCCCAGCTTTGTATATATATATATATATATATATTTATATATATAATGTTATTATGCTTCGTTACACCATCTCCGACGTTTCACAGGTGTTCCCGGTATGTCACTTCCTCGCACCCACAAGGAAGTTTATCCCGTTTAATTAGTCTGACTGACATCCACGGTTCTTCTTTGCAACTTTACTTTATCTGACTGCGAATTACGAAGACAACAATTTATACCTTCGGTTGATGGCGTCCGCTCTCTCTCAGTCCGTTGAGAGAAGGGAATGCTTTTCTCCGTTGGAAGGATATAAAATGACGAGTTTTCCTTTGTTAGTCCTTTATTTCCACAAAGTTGAAATCACTAATAAACACCCTTAACACAACACTTGGTTTAGAGAAGTTATTAACGGGCAAATGCTTACATCAAAAAGCTAAGGGGACCAGCCGAAACGGCCCGGCCCAAGGGCGGAACACACACACCCACTCGAGGCAGAGGCGAGACACTCACTCCCTGTCTCAAATCTGAGGCAGACTCTCTCAAGGCGTGTTCATTTCCTCCTTGAGAAACCCTCGTGGTGCCACGTTTACCAAAGCTTTATTTACTTGTAAATTCGTACTCTAATAATGATATTAACAAGAGAATTGGTATAAAATGATATTAGCAAAAGAATTTATACAATTGTAGTTTTACACTTCTCTTTTATGTGATTTATAATAATTGAAAAGAACATTTACAATTTGGAAATCTCTGTTTAAGATTAGACGTGGCACACTGTTTTCGTTAGGCTTATCGAAAAGGTGCAGAGAATCTGCGCTTGAGGCAATTTATACAAATAGAAATTTAACGGAGTCCTGTTTTAATTTATATGAACAAAATAATATCTTTTAAAGGATTAATATGTTAATTTATACAAACAGAAGGATATCTTTTAAATTTTAACATAAATTTATTTTCCTGTGGAAACACTTTTCCACATATATATATATCCTGAATCTGAAAATCATTCGCAGGATCCTTAAAAATCTCACGTTATTCAGGAAAGTAAAATAGACTGAAAATATTGGTTTGCTATAACGTTTTTTTTAAATAAAATTGAGTACAAATCATATTAGTTAGCCAAACAAAGGAGCAATTTTAGTTAAGTGAAACCGGTACTGAGAAAAAATTTTGAAATTAAATATTTTCGCACGACACTGGACAGGACTCGGTAGTTAAAATAAAGTGAAAATTCACTAATTCGGGAACAATTTAGTAGCTAGAACATGAAATATCTTATTTCTACAACCAATAAAAAAATACATTAAAAAAAAAAAAGTCGCACATCGTCCGGCTATAAAAGGATACATTTCAGGTGAAACCGATATCAGTGATAAATATATGTGTCGCACTATTTAGTTCCCAAAGTAGTATGACCGCAAAATGTTCGAGTGCATATGCAATTGCAGTGTTGATCAATTGTTGCAAGGTGTCAGACCCTTCCCCCCTGGGGGTGGGGGTAATGGCGTTTTTTTTTTTACTTTTGTCGCTTAGCCGAAGGCGGCCTGTGCGAAGCACACAAACCCTACCAAAGGGTGCCGAAGGCACAGCTTGTCGCCTATAATTATTTAATTCGCATTTGTTATACAAATAATTATTATAATTGTTAATAAATAATTAATAAGGCTTTGTTGTTTTAGGCAAAATATGTTTAATTTTAAGCATAAACATTATTTTATATAGAGAGAAAGGGTTAACAAACGGAAATAGTGTAGACACCACGATGATTGTCTTCAAGAACAAATGGCAAACTTATTAATGGATTGCCGTAACGTGTGTCAGCTTTACTTAATTTGAAGGGGAAATCAACACGATTGTAAATATATTGATTCAATAAATCCGTTATTATTTATCGGCTTTACGTTACATTTCATTTGGAAACGAAGTCACTGGGGCCTATCGAGGTTTTCCAAGTCATGAGCCATGTTTTATAATAATAAAATCTTGCAAAACATCAATCTCAAATCAGCTAATTAACATACAACTATTTACACTTGTGCCTCGTTTAGCGCAATTTCAATATAGCGCAATTGTCATTTCAGGACATTTAAAAATAAAAGAGAGCTTTAATTTCAAATAAAAACTATGGAAAAACCGGTGTCTATTTACTTTTGTCACCTCTCTGTAGGTCTGTAGCTGAAATCGACTTGGTAGAACTTGATTAAATTAAGCAATGATTTTAATATTTTGGAACAAAAACATATTGGTCGAATGCTGGACCACCGAATCAATATTGGCCTAATACGGGCGAAATATTAGAAGCTGTCTTCGTACTCTGTCATCTCCTTCCCCCCAAATGACAAATATCGGAGTAAAAACCTGGCTAGGCTAGGCTAGGCTAGGCTAGGCTAGGCTAGGCTAGGCTAGGCTAGGCTAGGCTAGGCTAGGCTAGGCTAGGCTAGGCTAGGCTAGGCTAGGCTAGGCTAGGCTAGGCTAGGCACATTTTTATTTCTCACTTTGCGCATTCTCACTCGAGGACTGGGAATGAGACTGACTGAGTAGGAAGCAATCATATTGGGTCCATATTCATCAGTCGATTTTGTTACTTCGATATTTACTTGAGCTTATTTTTAATTAAGCTTATTTTTTTTCTTCATAATTGATCACAATATTTTATTTTCAGTTAATTTGGAGAGCACAAAGAGAGAACAACTTTTTAGAGAAACAATGAATTATTTTGCAACTCGATATTACTGAACCATGTCCGGAGAAGCAGGAACTGACTCAGGAACTGACTGGCACCCAACCACGGAGACCGTTGATTCTGGGAAGCATGGAAAAGATTACGAGATTGAAATAGCTAAATTTCTATTCAAACGTCTCGTTGATAGCGACTTCAGAGACTTTAAATTCACGAGGGAGAAGAAAGGACTTGGGAAGTTCGATGATCTGACTTACATTTACGAACGTGAAGATGGTCGAAAGAAGTTTTGTCTTGTGCAGGTGAAACACATTTTAGACGAAACGAAGAAAATAAGTTATGAAGCATTGGCGAAGCAGAAGAGAAGTTACTTTTGGCTTCCAAAGTATTTTAATTATTATCTTGAATCTATGAAGATAATATCGACTGATAAAGACTACGCCGATGCTGAACTTGAAGAACTGATATTTTGCACAAATATCGGAATGGAAGAGGACTTGGGTGAAATAAAAAAAACGAGAAAGAATAATGAATTATTTAAAAATTCTGGAGTTTTGTCCAAAATAAGAATTTCGGATGCTGAGAAACGGAAAATATTTGTGGAAAATTATCTCAGCGACAAGAAGAAGTTAGCAAATGAACTCTCATACTATATCATGCTTAACAAGCGTGTTGATATAAATAACTTGAAAATAAATAACCATGTGAGCATGCTTAAAACCTATCATGTCGCATTAGCCAAAGATGTCATTGATGTTAATACAAAGAAATTTAAAACCGAGTTTTTAGAAGGGGATTTAAAAGAGAACGATGAACTTCGTAAATTTCGCGATTGCCTCTTTGAGTCAATTTCTGAATTTTGCAGAAATTGTAAAGAGTTAAACGCCAAAGAACTTATAACCAATTTCAACATTAAGTTGACAAATTTCAAAGAATTTGAAGAACGTCTTTCTCTCTATGAATCACTGACTTCAATTCAAGACTTTTTGAAAAGACAGAGTATAAATATTCACTGTAGTTTTGGAGATGCTTCCACATTCCCAGGCGATTGCGTAGAATTACCAACGACAGACATAAATACTGATGTAGTTGACAATCAAATCAATAGTTTTCTAGAGAAATTAACATTTGCTTTAGAGCAGCAAAACAACGAAAGTATTATTCGAAGAGAAACGAGTGAAAATATTTTCATTGCTTATAATGACAAAATGAATCTGTGGTATTATTATGGATCTTACGAAGATTCTGAAAGGCTTTCAGTAAGGAAGAGAGAGTGGCTTACGAAAGAAAAACTCTTAGTAAATGCCCTGGAAACTACAGTTGAATTTCAAGGAAGGAAAATTAAATTAAGACAACTGGTTTCAGATAAAAATTTATTGGATCCAAACATTTTGATGCGTACCTTTTGTTCATTAAATATCAACATAGGTCAGGAAATTGCTGAACTTAAGGAAATTAACTGTTACTACATAACTCGAGTTTTAATGAGACAGAGAGCAATTGATAAAAATGTTTTGAAAATGAGTAAGAACGACATTTTTCTGTTAAGTCACATAAAAGATGAAGATAAAGAAAATTTTGCAAGCTTTATTTCTGAGTGTGAAACGCTAGATGATATAACAAATATTACAGATAAATCGCGTTTTATTATCACTGGATATTCCTTTGAAGCCAAAGACTTTGATCTTCTTGTGAACACTTACTCTAAACGACTCAAATGGACAAACATACACTGGATAAAATATCAAGGAAACTTTCTATTGTGGGAGAGTACGTATGGTTCATTGTCAGAGCTGGAAAAACATTTTTATAAAAATGATGAAACACTTGAACTTGTAAATGAAAATGACCTCTTTAAGGATAATCGCTTTGTAATTATAAGTGGAGAACCAGGTATGGGAAAAAGTACCTTACTGAATCATATTGCGGACCGTTTTGCCAAAAGCAATGGTGAGAAAGGAAATCCGGATTGGGTAATTAAAATCTTGTTAAAAGATTGTGACCAAATATTAGATGAAATAGAAAGTCTGCAAAATTTAGAAAGTGCCACGACATTTTTAGCCATGTTCGAAAGTGTTCAAAATGATTTTAGCCAAACTTTGTTAAAACACTTCTTCGTAAATGAAAATCGTACGATTTTACTGTTGGATGGTTTTGACGAATTGTATTCAGAAGATAAGCAAAAGAAGGTTATTGAACTTTTGACCTTGCTAAAGTTTAAATCGCAAGTTAAACAGATTTGTATAACGACTCGGTCTCATTTTAAAGAAAATTTGGAGAAATGTTTGGGAGTCATTTCTTGCGCAATTAAAGAAATATCCTTGGACGAGCAAATCTATTTCTTAACCAGATTCTGGAAGCAAACTTCGAGCAGGCCTGATGAGCAAATATCGGATTACACAGTAAAATTAATAGAAAATTTCCGTAGAAGTATTAGTCCTCAGGAGAGGAGTTTTTTAGGAATTCCTTTACAAACGTATATGTTTGCCGTTTGTTTCCAGCAAGAAGCCATGAAAGAAAACCCACGCATTCCCGAAACTTTTCCAATAACTTCTTTATTTGAGAAATTTTTATACACAAAATACAGGGTTTATTTAGATAAGTTTGGAGAAAATACATTGAACAACAGAAACCAACAACTGTTACTGAAATCGTATGATAATCTTTATCAAGATTTTGCTCTTCGTTACGGAGGTGTATTTTCTTCGGAGGAAGCCGAACTTCTTGCTATGGAAAATAATTCAAATGAACATGACATACTGTTAGAAATTGGGATTGTATATAAATTTAACAATACCTTTCACTTCACTCATAAGACCTTTGCCGAGTATTTAATTGCAAAACGCTTAGTAGATGTGTCGATGAATCTAAAGAAATACAATCGTTACTGCCGAAAAATACTTGCAAGAATATTTTTGAAACGTCAATACAAGTTTCTGTATCATTTGTTTGATTTAAAGTTAAGGGAAAAGTTCCCTTTGCAAAGTTCTATGCTGGAGAGAAAGGTGACGACAGTCAACAATTTTAGTGACGACGAAATCAATGCTGCATCATTGTTGCACGATCTTTCTCTCAACATCCTTGGGAGTTTGTGCGATGATAGCTAATGGTTCAGTGAAAGAACATTGAGAGGGTTCGAATGAGTATTCAGAAAAGTTTAAAGGATCTGAGAACAGTCTTTATTACTTAAAGTACATTTTTCCCAGTCTTTCATTTTCAGTAAAATATAAGACGAGCTACTAGGTTAGGCCTTGAAGCCACAATTATTACCAAAATTTAATGTTTAGCCTAAAACTGTCCTCGAAAAAACGAATAGTGACCGTGACATTTAAACTTAAGGTTAAGTCCCTATAACAAAAAATTACATTACTGGTAAAAAAATTGAATCACGTTAAATGCTTGCCTAAATAAAGAATGTTAACATGATTGCAAATCAGTGAACTTGGTGCAGAGAAGTTTCAATGAAAAAATAGAACATAATAAAAGCATCTGAACTACAAGACAATTTCACAGAAGTCGTATGCATATTAAAAAATAAACCTTACTGGTTTTAAGCTACCAACTCTATGTAGGATGGTGTATGTAGGATGGTGTATGTAGGACGCTCTCTAAAAGACCAGTCTGATCAGTATATATATATATATATATAAAGATCAGCCAGTCAGTAGCATTCAAGGAAATCAACGCATTCCATTAAGGCCGGGGAAGAAATCACGGGCCTTGGTGCTACTTTTGACTCCGGGCCACTTTATCTCCGACCAACTCCTCCTCTATCTTCCATCTCGGGTTCCCCTAAGGCCCTGGCCCTGATGCTTTGACACCTCATGCAACCCCCGATCCCTGTATTCCACGCAGTAATCTGTAATGTAATTGCTGTAATCCTACAAGGGCGCTAAAAATCGTTAATTCTGAAAAAAATGTTACTGTGGAGGAATCTTATTTTCAAAACAAATCAAATTAATCGAAGTCTTATTAAGACATTTAACACTAAAACATTACATACATACAACATTTATTTCCTGTTCATCTTTCTAGTTTATCGCCTCACCAAAATAGCCTTTAACCTCTTAACGACTGAAGTTTTTGTAGGGTTAAGTTATGAATATTGGAAATGGTACAAATTTGACCCAGTGGTCCAAAAGAGGTTAAAATCTCTCGCTTATTTGCTCATCTTACACCAACTTATTTCCATCCATATTTTTCGTTTTACCAGTCATTCCGCTTGATCGACTTTTACACTTCTTCACTTCTTTCCAGAATAGCTTCCTGTTCTTGCATACATTCCATATATTCCTCTACCTCAGTTTGTTCATCATTTATCTCCCTTAGGACCTGCTTTGCTCTTCTATACTTTGTAGCTACATCATTCGCATTTATCATTTGTTTTTAATATCTGTCCACTGTGCCTCTCTTTTTTTACGCCAAACACCGAACAATTTACTTTTACACAATACAGTCATTTGGTCTGACAAACATCCACTCAACCCCTGCACAGCTTTTGTATCACGTACATCCTTACGCATGTCTTTACTCACTATAGCACATAACCTATCAAGCTCCGCTCCCCTCCCCTCCCTCTTATTTCTTTCTACCATGTATATTTATGATTATCTTTGCATTAGAAGTATTCATTTGTAACACCGAGACTTCCTTCCATACGATTCCTTTATTCTATTACCACTGTCCTTCATTCCTGACACACGTTTCCTAATCACTCCAGGCTCAAGGTCAACTTCCACTTTCCACTTCAGATCACTCACATTACACTCACTATACGCATTCTCCATGCTTCATCATTTAGCACATTTCAGAAATCAACCTTCTCTTTTGTACATCTGTCGTCACATAGCACACATACTACAATTACTATTACATATTTTCACACTCAAACTCTAATTTAGCATACAGACATCTATAATTGACATATTTATACCCCTCATATGTTCACGCTGCTCATCTTTCATTAGCAAAACAACACACTTCTTACCTGTTCCTTCTCCCTTCATACCCAATTTCACACCTTTCATTCCTTCCCATACAATAAAAATTCTTTTTCAGTTTCGTTTCGCAACACCAAGCAAGTTAAAACGTTTTGTCTGTCCCGACAAATCTTAACCACTTGCACCCTCTTCGCATTTTCATTTATACTTCTGACATTCAGCACTGCCATACGAGCTAGTAAAGACTTCCGAAAGAAGCAATGACGGAAGCGCTACCCGAAGTCCGAGGTTTCTTTTACCGTTCTGGGAGAGTATTTTTTCAGAGATGGGCCCCATCTCGATTTTTATGACACGTATGAAGAAAGCAGAGGATCAGTTCTTACCCCTCATGACACCAGAGAAACAATAACTGTACAAAACTGGACAGCCTTCTCCTACAAAGGTAGGTGAACACGATGCTGTAAACACTGCTGACGTACTTTAAAATTAGTTTTAGTTGTCATTAGAGATCTGCACGGGCCTACTTTTTCAGGCTCGGCCTGTTGTGTTATTTTTATTTTGAAGCCCGTGTCCGACCTGGCCCATAAGAATTTTATTAAATGTACCCGGCCCCAGCCAGCATTTAACACTGTCACCGACCTATAACACTATGCCATCTACTGTATAGTATTATAGGTGTATGACTATCGAAATCGAGTATTATTACAAGCAGCAACTATAAAAATGTTAGCAGCATTTTTTAAAAAACTTAAAAATTTAAATTTTTTTCCTTTTTCATCAGTCACTACACATTTGGGCTCTTTTTCGTTTGGGAGCTAGCAGCGAATTTTAATGAAAATCGGTATACTAATCAGGGTTGTGGAGTCGGAGTCGTGGAGTCGCACGTTTCAGGGCGGAGTCGGAGTCGGAATCAAATTTTTACAATGTGTGGAGTCGGAGTCGGAAAATTTTGGACCGACTCCACAACCCTGGTTATAGCCACTAGGTTAAGGGTTATTCAATTTTAAGTAGGACTACTACTGGTTAGACCTTAATTATGTTTAAGAGAATCTTTTTCATTTATATATGTAGGGTGGGCGGAAAGTAGCTCCCTATTTTGGATTGGTAAAAAAATACGTATATTATCCATTTATTTCAGAAGAAATAATATGAAAAGGTAGGCATACATGGTAGGTTTTCTCTAAAATTCAATGTGGGCTCCAACTCTTTCCACCAGCTTCTGGAGCCGCCCAGGAATGGCGTCCACTGACTTTAGCAGGAACTCCGGCGGGATGGAGGACATGACTTCCCGAATTCGGTCCTCCAGTTCTTCCAATGTCCTCGGTTTGGTGCGGTAGACTTCTTCCTTTACCCACCCCCAAAGAAAGAAGTCGCACGGTGTCAAGTCGGGGCTCCTGGCTGGCCATTGATGTGGACCACGACGACCCATCCAACGCCCAGGGAAGTGGGCATCCAGCCACTCACGGACAACAAGAGCGAAGTGCGGAGGGGCGCCATCTTGCATAAATATCAGATCGTCGATGTTCTCCCATGTGCTGATAACCGGCCAGACCTCGTTTCGCAACATAGCAAGGTACCGCTCAGCATTCATGGTGTTGCGCAGAAGGAACGGGCCCACAACCTGATCTGAGGTCATACCACACCACACCGTTACACTGAACCGATTCTGCCGTTTTTCAGCGGTAACCATGGGATCCTCTCCTGCCCAGTAGTGGCAATTGTGGCGGTTGACAAAGCCTCCGACGTGGAACACCGCCTCGTCGCTCCAGAGGATGTTGCGGAAGAGATGGGGCCAGTCTTCATGCCAAGCCAGCATGATTTCCCCGAACTCCATGCGAATGTCGCAGTCCTCGTCCGAGAGAGAGTGGCAGTAATGCGGCTTCCACGCACGCCAGTTCAGCTCCTTCTTCAGCACAGTTCGCACTGAGTAGCGGGAGAGTCCACTTGCCCGAGCTGCCTGGCGAGTTGACTTTCGTGGACTCCGTGCGAACATTTCCTGAACTGCCTGCACCGTCTCCTGGGCCCTGGATGTCGAAGGGCGACCACATCTTCGAACATCTGCCACAGACCCCGTGGTCATGAGCTTCGAGTGGCAGTTCTTGATTGTTTTCGGGTCCACTTGGGCACGTGGTCCGTGAATGGCCCGCCACCATCTTTGAACTCGAACGACAGATTGCCAAACTTCGTACTGTGCCGCCAACTGGGCACGCTCCTGCAGTGTTAAACGCTCAGCCATGTTACCCTTCAATCTGAAATGAAAAAAAAAATGAACGTTACAATTGTACCACTTTAGAGAACACAAAGAGAACACTTTAGAGAAAAAAAGATTACCGTTACAATTGTACCACTGTAGAGAACACACCATAACAATACAATCACAATTTATACATAATTTATATGTAATTTAAATTAGGGAGCTACTTTCCGCCCACCCTGTATATATATATATATAATTATATATATATATATATATTTATATATATATAATATATATATACAGGGTGGGCCGTAAGTTTCCATACACAGGAAAAATAAACATTTTTTTATGGACAACCGTTTTTATTTATATAATATGCTCTACATGGTTGCCATTGTTTTGAAAACACATTTCAATACGTGTTCCCCACTGTTGATGAACACGCATTAGCACAGTTGACGTTATGCTTGTAATGGCGTTGGTGATACGTTCCTTTAGATGATTTATGTCTCGTATCTTTTCCTGATACACCATGGCCTTCAAGTGCCCCCAAAGATAGAAATCAAGGGGGGTGAGATCTGGGGATCTGGGAGGCCACTCCACAGGACCACGCCGACCAATCCAAGCATCCGGAAACTGCTGATCCAAATACCGACGCACGTGAAGACCATAATGAGGTGGCGCTCCATCTTGCTGGAAGTAAACTGGGAAGTTACCTTCCTCGTTTAGCAGGAATGGGAAAATCTCTTCTTGCAACATGTTAAGATACCTTTCGGCATTAAGATTTCCACTGACAAAAATTGGTCCAATAATTCTGTCACCCCATATCCCGGCCCACACCATCACTTTACCGGCACCTTGCATCTTCGTCGGACTCAGCCAGTTAGGGTTAGCATTACTCCAATAACGTATGTTTTGCCGATTAACCTCTCCATTGACGTAAAAATTTGCTTCATCAGTAAACAAGATCTTACAAACGCATATTCTTAGGGTATCTGAAACATAAAAACAAACGTTTAAATTTTCCTATGTATGGAAACTTACGGCCCACCCTGTATATATTATTGGAAAAAATAAAAATCCCTTAATATGATAATATCTACAAGTCAATATCCTTCTTAATATTTGAATGTTCCCTTATCCTAGAAAGTAACCTGACGATTCATGTGGTGGTGATGAAATGTCTTATTATTATGATAATTATAGAGTGAAACACTAGAGGAGTCGGAGTCGGATTTTTAGATTTTTTACAATGTGTTGAGTCGGAGTCGAATTTTTACAATGTGTGGAGTCGGAGTCGGAAAATTTTGGACCGACTCCACAACCCTGATACTAATGTAGTTTTGGTCACTGACTTCAAAAATAACTCTCTTTTTTGGAGAAATGAAAAACAAACATGTTAGAGCACTTTAAATAATTAATTTGTGTCTTAACTAGCTTAAACTAGTTACAGAGGATTGTGTTAAATTTAGCCAGAGTCACAAACTGCTACTGTTTATGAAAAAGTGCTCTAACTGCGGGAAAGTGTGTTCCTTTGATAAAAATACCCAGTTGTTTCGTTGCCAAAAGCGTCGGTCAAACGGTAAAAAGTGCAACTTTACGAAGAATACGTTTTTTGAAGGATCTCAGCAGATCTGTAAAAGTAGCAGAAAAAAAATCAAGAATTAATGCCCAGTTAGGTCAATTGAATGCCCGGTTAGGTCAACTGTACGCCCTTGACGATTGGTTAGGTTAAGTCATGATATTTTCGTTAAAAACACATTAATTATTTAAAGTGCTCTAACATGTTTTTTTTTTCATTTCTCCAAAAAAAGAGTTATTTTTGAAATCAGTGACAAAACTACATTAGTATACCGATTTTCATTAAAATTCGCTGCTAGCCCCCAAACGTAAAAGATCCCACATTTGAAAAAAAGTTTAAGCCCGTAGCCAAAACCCATATTTTCAGACCATACCCGCCCCATGTCCACCATGCTTTCAACAAGCCCACCCATACCCAACCTACGGGCCTACCCGTGCCTGTGCAGACCTCTAGTTGTCATTTCTCTAACTCAAGATCTTCAGAGAATTTTGTCTGTACGAATCGTACGAGTTGGACATCGTCCTTATAAATAACCTCATTCATTTCTGGATATTTGAATTCCCTCTACATTGACTTTCATTTGCTAAGTAAATGCGACTATTATAGTGGTAGGTGTCGTATAGGCAATTTAACTTTCTTACTCTTACAAAGTCAACAGCAACCTATTATAATATAATCTATATGCTAATATAAGTCTGAAGTTTTAAATTTCGTAAATAAAGTATTTTTAAGTTTCATTTCGCTCATTAAGTTTCTTTGTACAAGTATATTTTAGTATTTCTGCTATTAAAGTTAACCTTTTTCACTCAGACGAGTTTGGGTCTTCGCCTCTTCGCCAATGCCAGTCATTGTTAATTAAAGAGAAGTTATGAAGAGTTCAAAATTTGCTTCAAATTAAGTTTCGATCATGTTAATGTAAGTTAAAAGATTTGTAGATATTACACGAACGTACTACCATTTTCCTTCTAAAAGAAATAATAATTTTAAGATTTATCTAAAATGAAAATAAGAAACGAAACGAAAAAATCTTAATGTTCTCTCGATATAAAATCAGTATAAATAAATTAAAATTAATTTGAAATACTGTAGACGGAGTGTAAGAAATGGGGCCTTCTCCATCGCGCCTGATGAAAACCTTAGTACGATCCAAAAGCTTGTGCTCTAATAAATCAATTTTTCAGTGATTTTACTCCATTAATTTAACTTCTTAATTGGGAATATTCATTCAATTTAATTCATTAAAACTTGCATGTACACTTTGCGTATCTGTCTTATGAAAACAAACTCTAAAGTAACAATTACATTTTGAAATATATATCAGTGGGAGAGAAGGGGAAAACTAATAAATATATATACATATATATATATATATATAAAGAACGACGCTTGTGTAGAAGAACGTTCCGCACAAGATGAGGAGAAGAACGAACAAATGAAAAATGAGGTTACCACCCGGGAATCGAACCCGGGATCTTCCGATTGCCGGTCAGATATGCTATCCACTACACCATGGGCCTCGATTAATCAAATGTCGTAATTCTCCTACATACGAGCAGAAACCAATGCCCTGAGGGGGCACCTTCGGTGTAGTGGATAGCATATCTGACCGGCAATCGGAAGATCCCGGGTTCGATTCCTGGGTGGTAACCTCATTTTTCATTTGTTCGTTCTTCCTCCTCATCTTGTGCGGAACGTTCTTCTACACAAGCGTCGTTCTTTACATTAATTATAATGTGTTTGCAGTTAAAATATATATATAATATATATATATATATATATATGATTAATTTTACACTTAAACACGTGAAATGAATGAATGATGCAAATCCACAAGGAAAAAGAAAAAATTATTCCAAGGCCTTCCCTGACAAGATGTATTGCTGAATACACGAAAGACCTTGGAATTTTTTTTCTTTTTCCTTGTAAGTTTGCGTCATATACATATATGTAAGCAATTTTTTCCTGTTTATTGAAACTATTGTTTTAAATAGGTCAGGGATCAAGAGTTCGTCCAGCAGCACAGTTCATTTGTCTAGCAAGAGCAACCAGAATTCATTCTCAATGTTAACTACTCTGTCTATGGATTAAAGTCCAGATTCACTAACGGCGAGCGATGATGGAATGATACTAGGACAGGGTTACTTCTAAGACAATTTTAGTGGGTAGGTTAAAATAGGTTTTTTGTATTTGTATTTAATCACAAATAACACAAATGAAATAAAATGTGTGTGTGTGTGTGTGTGTGTGTATATGTTGATGCACCAGGTGAGTTGGCAATTGCCCACATACAAAAAGATTTCACCCACCTACTAAAATAAAATAAAAGCATATACAGTATATGAACACATAAATATATATACATTAACATATACTGTACATTTGATTTCATTTGTTACTTGTGATCAAATACAAATAAAAGACTATTTTAACCCACCCACTAAAATTGTCTTAGAAGTAGCCCTGTACTTTGGTATGGAAAAAACTATTCTGAATAAGAATCAACCCCAATTTTTTCACTGAAAATTTTCCAAACGTGGGAGTGAAAAGGCAAAAAAAAAAAAAAAAAAGTCTTCTTTCAAAACTGTCTCATCGTCGTAACACCTAGTGGAAAGTCTGTATCAAGAAGTAGAGAGATTTTGGATTTGAATTTTAACAACTAAATTAAACCAAAACCGTCTTGAAAACAATTCTTCCATATTCTGTGGGAAGAATCCTCTGCCTATAACTGCCGAATTCATCTCACGAGCAAAGTTAATGTTTGAAGTAAATATGAACAATACCCTAAAAACTGTTTCAGTTTGTCGTGGACAGCGGAGGGTTACCTCATCCAGAAAAGAAAGATTTATCAGATATCCTGAAAGGAATTTATATAGTCTGAATTCCTTTCACACCAAGAGCAAAACGAAGCTCTCCCCCCTTTGCGTAAGAATGGGACAGCTTTTTTCCCAGGATTCATCGCTTCAAAGCACAAATATATACGAAGTACAGATAATTGTAGATTTTCAGAGAGAGTTTCTTTTTCTTAAGGTTTGTTACTGTATTTATGTTTCTACATTCCTGTTCCATCTGTTTCAAATTGTAAAGTTCAGATATGAGCATAACAAATTATTTATGAAACTTGTAAATCGTAGTGTACCTGGTTACTTGGTCCATATATTAATATCAGGTATAATCATCAGACAATGATTGTAAGATGGGGTGGGATCAGTTCAGAGCCATTCTCTGCAACCACTGGTGTCAAGCAGGGAGAGATATCATTTCCCTGCTTATTCAAGGTTTATATGGATAATTAATCTATCTCTTGTACTGAACACTTGTAAAATAGGATGCTATCTTGGTACAATAATTGTTAATCATTTGATGTATACAGATTATTTCTTATTTCTCTATCTGTAAAAGTGCTCAGCACACTTCTGAAAGTTTGTGAAAGGTATGGGAAGGATAATGACAATATATAATCCTACTAAAAGTCATATGATTAGGAAAACCAAAGGACTACAAGTGTATAAAATTTCCTGAATTTCAGTTGAATAGTATGGTGGTGTCAGAAGTGACACAGACTAAGTATCTGGACCACATACTAACTGATGGTCTTTCTGATGACACATCTTAAGGCAATGTAGCCAATTATATGCTTAGCAAGGGCGGTCGGCGACGTCTCCACCCCCCGTCAATTTCTTGCAAGTGCCCTATTTGAATGATGTGTATGCCTCTAAAAATAAATTTTGTATTTGTAAATAGATCATGGTTATTTTATTTTATTCAAGTTCTATTTTGAGTCTTTATCCATATACACGGTACTTCCAAATTTGTAGTTGTAATGGTTTTCATAGGTGCCCTTAGCAAGGGTGTAGTCGAGGGGTAACGCAGTATAACGGCGTTATACTTCCTAAAATTTCAGTGAAGTAGCGTTATACTGCATTGCCTACTGTAGTAGCCATAGCTGAATGCTGAGCACTTATCCCCCCCCCCCCTAGTTTTCCGCTCCACTTCAATGGAGAGTACCAAGATGACATATTTTGGAAGGTTGGTACCTCACTCATTATTTAATAATAATAATCATTATAATCAAAGAAGGAAACAGACATTCGTTCTGTATGGAGCCTATTGTAGACTATATGTAACTGTAGTATCTACTATAATCACTATGAAACTGCATTATACCGTATACATACGAGTGATACGAGTATCTATATGTGTGTTTTTTATTCAAATTAAAAGTAATTAGAGCATGTACTGTATTTGTAGTTTCATTCAAATTAAAAGTAATTAGAGCATGTACTGTATTTGTAGTTTCATTCAAATTAAAAGTAATTAGAGCATGTACTGTATTTGTAGTTTTATTTACTAAATATATATTTTTTATTTTCGAATTAACTTTCACTATTTTTATACAGTAATTGTTCTATGAAACGCTCTATTAAAGTTTTGCATGTAGCGTTACCCTTCCTAAAATTTTAGGACTACACCACTGGCCCCTAGTAGTGGTACAGCCATATTACTATTTTTAGCTTCATCTTATTCTGATAGTTCTTTTAACTGGCAAGACATTTGTAAATGTTTGAAAATTTTTCTATGATAACTGTTGTACCCAAATTAAATTCTTATTTTGTATCATATTTGAATGAGACTGATCTAATAAAACAAAACAATTGATTTTTAACTCACTCATTGGGAATCTGTTTTAAGAAAAAAATTTTACTACTGTGCCCTTTTAATTTTAGGGGGGGGGGGGGGGGGGGGGGGTCAATTTTTCTTTGAAACCCCCCTTACTGAAATGCCTAGATCCGCCCTTGCTCAGGGAAATACTTTGATTAGAAAATTTCATACGTGTATATTAGATGTTAAGATGACCTTGTTCAAAACTTTTTGTACCCCGTATTATACAGCTCATTTGTGGTGGGACTATAGGATGTATAATATAAGAAAATTTTATGTTGCCTATAATAATATTTTTAAGAGTTCATTAAGAACTACATTTATAAATGGTGCTCCTTCTAGTGCCAGTATGCTGTTTGTAGTCAATAAGGTGCCTAACTGTGCCAGTATTATACGCGATTTTGTATTTAGATGTATCACTAGGCTCGGTGAGTCAGTCAATAAGATAATAGAAGCCATGATTAGCGGACTGGTATCTGGTATATTTTATAGATCTTAAATCTGGAAGCAGTGGCGTAGGCAACCGTATGTTTATTATTTATAGTGTTCCATTAGTCTACATAGTCACTTAACTATCTCTCAACCTTCTATGGACCACTTGTATTGTAACAGGGTACATGTTGTGATTTTTGGATGATCCGTTGGGTGGTTGGTTGTATGGTATGTGATACGTGGCTGAATTTCGTGCGTGCTTGGCCTTTTGAATTTTGGTTGCTTGAAAACGGACAGCTGGTCTTGAACTGGAAATTTTGGTGAATAAAGCGTGTAAAATTTAAGAGAAACAAATATTATCGAAGGTTTCCCTGTAAAGGAATTTTTTGTATTAGAGTTGGTTGGAGACAGCATATTGTAACAACAGTAACCTAAGAATTGTCCTCTGCAAAAGAGGAGACGGAGTTGGGAGCCAGATCTTGCAACTGCTTGTAAGCGCCCTGAATAAACCCCATTTTTTTATAAGTGCCAGTGATTTAAATATTTAATATTGTAGGTTTAAGTTTAGGTTGTTAAGTTAAGTTTAGGTTGTTAAATTTAGGTTAAGTTTAGGTTAAGTTTAGGTTAGGGTAATGATGACTTGTGTATGCAGCCTGATTTACTTTGTATATATATTAACATATAGTTTTGTAATCTAAATGTTTTACTGTTCCTGGCTGGGACGGCCTCGCGCTGTAAAGGGGACATATATATATTCAGTTGTGGAATCCTGGTCACGGTAACAGTATAGTGTTTGTACTTGTTGAGTCTGAAATAAAGTTTGTTTGTATGCATGTGCGAAGTTTTTGAATCCGTATTACAGTCTTCATATTAGGCTTAGCGTCAAATGTTATTCTTGTGGTGAAGAGCAAAAACAACTTCAGTCTTTTTCATTAGAGACACGAAGCGTTCCGAAGGGTAAATCAAACCAACCCTGTTTAACGAATCAGTCATGGGAGAGTCGATCTCAGGAATCATCTGAACCGTGACTGAGACTTTCTGTAACACTGACTGAAATATTCCCACGTAAATGGATGAATAATTAAACTTTATGCTTATATTTTAACTTTATATTTTGAAACACTTTAAACAGATGATGTTTTTGGGTTGTTTAACTCCTTCGTAACAGCAAAGGTCATGTGACAGAGATCAGAGGGGACCTACGGCTTTACTTGGGATCCGAACTACTAGTCGCTACATCTGGACACAGAGGACGGTCACCCATCCAACTACTGTACTATCCATACCTAACGTCGTTTAACTTCGATGAAAAAGATTGAACATGAATCTACAGAAGCTAAGGCTAACAAAGACCCTAAGATCCACTCTAAGGTTAGCCCGAGAGAAAGGAAAGAGTAGGGGGTTAAGAGAAGAGAATAAGGGGTTAAGTAAGGAGAAACACCTATCACACGTGGGTTAACATTCATTCAGAGGAAAAAAAAAAAAGCATCATCATCCGCCAGCCAGAAAAATAGTCGAGGGGTGAAAGATGAAAAGAAGTAAAATAAGAACGCTTACAAACCATGCAAACAGTCTTAACTCACTGTCATACCATGCAAACTACAAACATGCAAGAAAAGAGTTACAGACATGCAAAGTAAGGAGAGGATAAGAAAAAAAAAAAAGTAGGTAAAGTTAAACAAAAAGTGGGTTAGTTTACGCTACGAGCTACATCTACGTTCGTGTTAGTCTAATTTTTTTTTTTTTTTTTATTTTATTGCTGGCATCACACGTTGGCATGTCACAAGCTGGCATTAATCGTCAACAGACTCATCCTCGACCACCACCCCCAGAGCTCCTGTTGCTAATTTTTTTTTTTTTTTTAACCCTTTGAGGACCACGGGACATGTGTGTCCCAGCGAAATAATATAAATTGTACAATGATGCAACGTTTCTACAAATATATCTAAATGTTTATATAGGTATCGTTTACTGTAGTTGTGGAAAATTAACCCCAAAATGGGTCATTTAAGTGACTATAGTTACTAACATATCTAATTGTGAATACCAATAACACCTAAACGTTTAAGTTCAAAGAAACGTATACCGGTCGTCAAAGGGTTAAACAACGGTAATATTTTTAAAATGTCTGTCAAGACGGTTCTTAAACACATTAACGCTGGTAGAGTTCACGATGGACGCGGGAAGATTATTCCATTTATCAATTACTTTAAACGTAAAGAAGTTTTTAGCGATATTAGTAATGAAACGTCTGCCACGCAACTTAAATCCGTTATTACGAGTATTACTATTATCGAAAGTGAACAATTTGTCAAAATTTACGTTATCGATGTTATTAACGATTTTGAAAACTTCAATAAGCTCCCCCCTTAATTTCCTAGTTTCGAGTGAATACAAGTCTAACTCTTTAATCCTATCTTCATAAGGCTTGTTGCGCAATGACGGAATTAGTTTCGTGGCACGACGCTGAACCCTTTCTAACTTATCAATATCCTCACGCATGTACGGGCACCAAAACTGAACGGCATATTCTAAATGAGGCCTGACTAGGAAATTGTAAAGGGGCAATATAATATCCTTCGATTTAAATTCGAAATTACGCGCTATGAAGCCTAACATCCTATTAGCTTTTGCGCAAGACTCCAGGCACTGGTTCCTAACTTTTAAATCTTTAGATACGCGTACCCCTAAATCTACTTCCTCGTCAACACTCGCTAACTCTCTATCATCCATCGTGTACGTGTAATTATTGTTACGAGAACCTATATGCAAAACTACATTTGTCTACGTTAAATTGCATCTGCCACTTATCAGTCCACCCCATGATCCTATTTACATCGTCTTGGAGCCTATTTCTATCGTCCTCGTTAACAACCTTACCGCCTATTTTAGTATCGTCCGCGAATTTTGACACGTTACTAGTCAATCCTACATCTATGTCGTTAATATAAATTACGAATAGCAATTGGACCAAGAAATTTTTTCGTGAAATCTAAAAATTATAATAATTTACTTTTCAAGTTAACTTTTTTTCATTAGTTTCGTAACTTTTTTTATGTAGGAAGGAGGGGTCAAGGGCGAATGACCGCAAAAATGCCTCCCCTCCCATAGAAGGGGAAAGGACAGGGCCAAAATCAAGGTCCCGAGTTTTCAAGATGCCTGGACACACTACGTTTGAAGGATTGAAGGTCATAGATAGGGGGAAAGGTGGCTTGAGGAAGGTTGTTCCAGAGTTGACCGTTCGAATAGATGAAAGACTGAGAATACCGATTAACGCTTGCGTTAGAGAGTTGAACAGAAAGGGGACGAGAATGTGTCGAAAGTCTGGTACTGTAAGATCCCTTAAAGGAGGAGGCATGCAGTTAGAGAGTTCAGAAGAGCAGTGTCCGCTGTCCGTTATAATAGGGATTATATTTCATCTACTGTTTGCGCAAGAATATCGTTAAAACTCCTTACTGATTTTTGTTTATGTATTATTTTAATAATAAATTAAAGAGGGGACTTGAATTTTTAAAAATCAAAGTTTAAAGAAGCAACCTTATTTCTAGAGAAGTTGTTTTGCGCAATAATTTTTAAAATTTATTTATAAAACCCTTTTTTTCATTTATTACTTTTAATTCATTAAGTAATTTACATTTTTCTTTCTTTCGAATAAGTTAGCGACAGAACCTCAAAATTGTATATGATCTGTTGTGTTGATGATGCCATTTTTAATTATATTACAGTACAACGTAGGACTTAGTTTTATATTTTGTGGTGTTTAGTTACTCAACTGTGTAAATGTAAAAAGACCCCTAATAATTAGCGTTAAATGTTATTTTTTGTTTCATAGTTATCATAACATTTTCACTTCCTAATATTTTCATTGAAACTTAATATTTTACTCTCTATTGTAAAATTTCTCACAGTATTGTCATCAATCATCATGACGACGTGACTTACATTATAATACGTTATATATATGTACAGAGTGTTCCATAAGTTGTTTTACCACAACCTTTTTCCTATTGGAATAAGGCAAGGGGTAAAGGGGGGTAGAGGGACTGATGGGGTACCTTGTATGTAGTGTTAACCTATATATTTAGCTGCAAAATACATTAACAAACTTCATTACGGAATTTTGTAAAACCTTTAGAAAGTTCGAAAAGTTCCTTTTGTTATAAAAAGTAGAAATAATATCGGTGGCACAAGCAATATAGCTTTAATTTATACTATAAGGTACAGTGCAAAGACCGCTTATAGAGAAAACTGTCTTTTCTACCATGTTTCTTCCTCTGACCATACGAGTATACATATTTGACTTCGATAACACTGAAATATAACTATAGTGGATGAAAAACATGTTTTACAGTGTTACATTATTAATTATGACTAACTCAAAATGTTTAATTGAATCAAGGGTGCAAATACTCTAAGCAGTTTTTCTTTAAATTCGTTAAATTTTGTTCTTAAACTTAAACGCATTTTGAAAAATATCAGAGTTTACATATGCCAGATGTGGGAGGATAAACCTTGTTTACCTTTTTTTTCTAAACTGCAAGTAGTCTTTTGATAAGTCTTTTTATTTTAATCTAGTTAACTTTTCAAATACACGCATTTAAACTTAACCCTACAAAAAAGTTCGGCGTTAAAGGGTTAACGTGTGATTACTTTCACAGTTTTAAACTTTTATATTTTTTAAAATCCCTACACCCTCAAATAGTGTGCAAGATTCGGTCTAACCTTTTTTTGAACTGATTCACAGAGGAACTGTTCACAACTTCTGAAGGTAGCCTGTTCCACGTGTCACAGATCTTATAGGTAAAGTAATTCCCACACACACTAGTGCTAAACCGTTTCAAATCCAACTTCCAACCGTTGTTGCGAGTTGAGTTATCATTTAAACTAAACATGCTTCTAAAATCAGACGTTGTCGAACCCGTGTAAGAGCTTAAAAACCTCGATGAGTTGACGGCGCAGCCTCCGAGTTTCGAGCGAAAATAAATTCAGGGCGCGTAAACGTCGATTATAGCCCATATGCCTAACGCAGGGGTGGGGAACCTTTTTTCATTGGAAGGCCGCATTTCATTTAACCAAGACCCTATTAGGCCGCATTTCATTTAACCAAGACCCTATTAGGCCGCATTTCATTTAACCAAGACCCTATTAGGCCGCATGCTGAGTATTTAACATATACAGTACAACAAAATGTCATATTTTAGTCTACAATCTACATATTTACATATGTCAAGTAGGCAGAAGGCCGCAACTAGTACCCCAAAAGGCCGCAGGTTCCCCACCCCTGGGCCCTAACGGAAGGGATTAACTTTATGGCCCTCGCCTGGACTCGCTCCAGCCTGTCAAAAGATTTCCTGAGGGTGGGCGACCAGAACTGCACAGCATACTCCAGGTGCGGCCAAACCAGGGAATTGTACAGAGAGAGTACAATCTTCTTGTTCAGAAATCGAAATTGCCTCCTCATATAACCCAACAGCTTCTGGGCTTTCTTTTCCACCTCAACGCACTGTTTGATAAACTTAAGGTTGCTGCTAATTAGCACACCCAAGTCCTTTCCCAAATCAGTCGCCTCGATATTACTCCCCCATCATGTAGTAGTCCGACTTGGGATTGGCGTAGCCAATGTGGATGACCTTGCATTTACCCAAGTTAAACGGCATTTGCCATTTTTCGGACCACTCCTATCCTACGTAGGTCCGCACGCAGTTGCTCGATCGCTTCGGACGTCCCAACATTGGCCCCAAGCTTGGTGTCATCAGCGAATTTGGCGATCCTACTGACGATGCCAGCGTCGATATCATTTATGTAAATGATAAACAACAGTGGCCCCAAAACGGAACCCTGAGGAACCCCGCTAGTGACCGAGGCCCAACTCGAGGTGGCCCCTTTAATTACAACCCTCTGCCGCCTATTCTTCAGCCAGTTTCCAATCCAGCTACCTAATTCTCCATTGATACCCAGCGCGCGGACTTTGGTCACTAGCCGGCGATGAGGTACCTTATCAAAGGCTTTCTGAAAGTCGAGAGAAAGTATATCAATCGCCCTACTCTTATCATACTCACTCCACATGACGTGGAAAAACTCGAGCAGGTTGGTGAGACACGACCTATGCCGTCTAAACCCATGTTTAGACGGCATGTTTAGACGGCACCTGCCCCGTCTCCAAGATTTGTTGAAGACTAGCCAGGTGGGAAGCCACCTGGTTGCGCACTTCCCGTAAGACTCTGGGTTGGAACTGGTCTGGCCCAGGAGCTTTAAACGCGCTTAGTTTGTCTATTCTATCAGCAACGTCTGTCGCGGTACACCGAACACTATCCAGGCCAGCACCGTCGTGCCTGACGCCTGGCTCGGGGATGACGCGGCTGTCCTTTCTGGTGAACACTCCCGCAAAGTACTCATTCAGTACATTAGCGATGTCCGCGTCGGAGGTCCGCAGCTCGCCGCTGGGGTCCTTTAATTAACGGGCCTATCATGCTTCTAATGGGCTTTCTAATATTAACATAACTGAAGAATTCCTTAGGGTTCCCCTTGCAGAGGCTTGCTACCCGGAGTTCTTCGTTACGTTTGGCTAGCCTAATCTTCGCCTTCACTTCCCTGCACAGGCGGAGAGAGAGAAAGAGAGAGAGAGCATGTTGTAATTTTATTAGCAAACGTTTCTGAAAATTAGTTTCCATTTTCAGTGCTAAAATTTGGTGCTTTCCATTTAACGGGAATACCCAACCGCCCACCATCATCTGGACTCGTATCTTGTGGAATTCATGTGGGGACAACGTACCGAAAGCAGACACTTTTTTTCTACGATTTTAGATGACAGACATTTTGGCCCCCTACTAACTGATTATCGCTTACATATTAACTAATTTCATTTGAATGATTAATAAATTCGGTACTTACGTATTATAGGGACTACCAAACTGTTTATGATGTATTTTTGCTCTCGTCATTTTCGTTTAAACTAACGAAAATATCACAACTTAACCTAACCAATTATCAAAGGCGTACAATTGACCTAACCGGGCATTCAATTAACCTAACTGGGCATTCAATTGACCTAACCGGGCATTTTCCGTTATATTAACCTGTTAGGTTAATTCAATGCCCGGTTAGGTCAACTGTACGCCCTTGATTGGTTAGGTTGTGATATTTTCGTTAGTTTAAACGAAAATGACGAGAGCAAAAATACATAAACAATTTGGTGGCGGGAGGCTGGGTATTCCCGTTAACAGGAAAGCACCTAAAATTTTAAAAAATGAACGAAGTAATTGTAACAATAGTTAAATATAATGAAACAAAAAGGGGATCACCTAAAGATCAGGGCCCCCAGCCTTCTTTAGTTAGTTTTATAAGGCTAACTAACGAAAATATCACGACCTAACTTAACCAATCGTCAAGGGCCTAGAGTTACCCTAATGATTGGTTAGGTTAGGTCGTGATTTTCGTTAGTTAGCTTTATAAGGCTAACTAAAGAAGGCTGGGGTTCTGATCTTCAGGTGATCTCAAAAAGGATATAAGGAATGGTAAGTTATAAAAGTAAATAGTTTAAATATATACATAGTAGTTACATAGGAGTATACTATTAGGAGTATAAAAAGTTTACTAATCAAACTTACCAGAATTTAGTGGATTACAAATGGAGGTTGCAGAAGGTATATTAAAATTAATACAGATATTGGATGATGTTGCTTTCATTACAGAATTAAAAGGAATAGCAGTAATATAACTGAGACAGGAGGGTTTATTTCACTGTTTAAATTGAAGGCAGAACTGTAGTCGTTGAAGGATGTTTTTTTACTAAGAATTGTGTAGAGATTCTAGACTAAGGAGATCAGTTGGTTGGTTTGCGGAATCGATAATTTTGAAACAGGTGGGGTGCAGGGGTAGTCAAAGTTTTAGCGTCAATAAAGTATAAATATTACTAAAAGTTATAAGTTACACATGGCATAAATGAAAAGTAGACAAAAATAGCTTTGTTTAACTCAATAATTAGACATGATTGAAACATTCAGAGAACACTAACAAAGCCAATGAAATATAAAATAATCTAATGACAACCAAATTTGGTCTAATCGAATCTAATCTAACCTAACCATACTTAACCTACATTTACAAAGCAAACTATCAGAAGGTTCGTAGTGATTATTTCGAAGAAGGTTTTATTCCAGTTTTTGTTGTAATTTGAAGTGGAATATTCACTAATATTTTGTCATTATCCTTCAAAACAGGCGAAGATGGTCAGGAAACATCATTTTCTAACAATATTTTTATATATGTAAAGTTTAGGTCAAATGAATCTACTACAATCCGTAAAATGAAGTGTCGACTTTGGGAAAAAATTGAAAAAGTTATCAGTCTGTTAAAGCAGAGTTACTCTCACTGCTATTCACCTCAGAAGGGTAAGGATGATAAGATTGTTTAAGGTCATATGACAGAGGGGACCTAGAGCTTTATGTGGGATCCGAATCACGGGTTGCTACATAATCTGGACGTGGAGGATGGGCTCCCATCCAACTACTCTCCAGATCTAATGTCGCTTAACGATGGGAAGCGGTGTTACAACATTGGCCACGACGTGGCCGACGTCACTGAGAAGTGTTTCGTCATAATTTCACCAGCCTGATCATATATATATATATATATATATATATATATATATATATATTATATATATATACAGTATATCAGGTCATCCCATAAGTAATGTCGTTTTTTAGATCGGAATTTGAAGGACAACAAAAAAAGAACTCGACTGAAACTTTTTAATCTAGTATATATTTTCCGTCGGAATCAATGACACTCTGCCAACGTCCTACAAGCTTTTCAATGCCATGTTTATAAAATTCAGGCGGTTTTGAGGCAAAAAACGTACAAAGACTGGTGTGCAGGTCATCTAAAGAAGAAGGCGCAAGGTCTGGAGAATATGGAGGATGTGAAAGTTTTTCCCACCCAAGCTCCTCAATTTTTGCAGAAGTGATCCGAGCGGTATGAGGACGTGCGTTGTCGTGGTGGAACACGATTCTTTTCCGATTAACCAAAGAAGGTCTCTTTTCTTTTAATGCAGTGTTCAATCGATCCAGTTGTTGGTGCTCCTTTAGTATGCGGTCTACAGACAAATTCACACTTTAGTATGCGGTCTACACCAATTTGTTTTTTAAATGTAGTTAAAGAAGGTTGAAATGACAATCTTACTTGAAAAAAATTTATTGAAAAGTTAAAAACACAAAAAGTTTAAATGTAAGTAATCTAAGTATACCTTCTTAGCTTGTTTACTAATTGCTTGTTTACATCCCAATGTCAGTCGCCCTTGACGATTGGTTAGGTTTAGTCATGATATTTTCGTTAGTTTTAACGAAAATATCTTGACTAAACCTAACCAATCGTGTAGACTGCACTAAACGGTGCAAAAACGGATCTTGGAGTTCACGGGAATGAAGAGCTGTGCTAATGTTTACCCGCACCCTCAAATTGTCGACCGACAATTCATGTGGCACCCATTTTCCTAACTTAGGCACTTTCCCGAGTTGTTGCAAATGTCGATGGATGGTGGATGGGGATGAATTGAGTTTCTGGGTCAATTCTTCGACAGTTGTTGAACAGTCTTCTTCAAGTGCGAGTAACAGCAGGTCATCATCAAACTCAGCAGGGCGTCCAGAGCGTGCTGCATCTGTTAAACAGCAGTCACCATTCCTAAACTTTTGAAACCATCTTTGACATTTCCTCACACGCAGAATATCGTTGCCATAAACGTCCTGAATGTTTCGCGTTGCTTCAGTAGCAGTATTCCCTATTTTGAACTCGTAAAGCATTATACTGTATGCCTGATATGCTCTTCTGATACCGCCATGTTTATGAGGGGTTCACATAAAGCAAAACACACTTCTTCACTGGTCAAGGTCTGTAAAGTATGTAGCGAAACACGATAGATCTCCTCTTAGATATAACCTTCGGAAAATTTATGCTTAAACCGAGTAGGACTAGTTTAAACTTAATCTATCATAAAAAACGACATTACTTATGGGATGACCTGATATATATATATATATATATATATATATATATATATATATATATTAGTGATGGATCGAATAACCGCAACCGCAACCGCACTACAACCGCACAAAAATTCACAACCGCAACCGTAACCGCAACCGCCGTTCCATAAGTGCGGTTGCGGTTGTAAAAGCTTAGTTAATTTTAATTTTAGGTTAATTAGAAATATTTCTTTTTTTAAAAAGAAAATGATGGGTCTCCTTATGCGTGCTTAAACGTGACGTCATACGGCTGCCGTAGTAAAATTGGTTTAAACTGCGCTCTAAGTTATTACTCTGTGAGCTCCATGAAGTAACATTTATTTTTATTTAATTATCTTCAAACTAAAATCGCCTTCAGTACAATAGTCAATAAAGCTTATTCCTGCTCGACGGACCTCTCGGGTTCGTGTAACTTGGTCAATGGCCTTGGTTGGCCAAAGGGGTGGTTTCTCGAACATGACTCCCCCCAAAAGGGGGTAAAGAAGTGGTCTGTGTTAAAACGGACCTGCGCAGTCTCAACTCGCTGCTAGTTGACAACATCAGTCCTCGTTCTGCTTTGATTGTTATCGGTGTAATGTTATGAGCTCTTCATATCTACAACGGTTTTTCATATTGTGTAATGTTTAGTTTATTGAATAACGATACAACTGTGATTGCGGTAGCGGTGTATTGCAAAACTTGTGTTCAACATAAGGTATTTACTAAATAAATACTATTTAGTATATATTATGTACCAAGTGTGGCTAAATCGCACTATAGTGGCTAAATCCAGTTGATAATTACGCATTTTTCCTAGTATATGATAACCGCAACCGCAACCGCGGTTGGAAAAAATTCGACAACCGCAAACACAACCGCAACCGCGGTTGTGAAAAACCGACCACTCGATCCATCACTAATATATATATATATATATATATATATATAGTTTGACTATAAAGAAAAACCATAAAGAAAATTATATATTCTTTATTATTGCACAAAAATTAACATTATTTACTGGTTACATTTTTACATTTACATATTTCAGTTATTTTTTTCTAAATTATTTATCCTCTTTTTAAGGAAAGACTTAATCCATTTTTTCGAATAAAGACTAATGAAAAGTCGCAACAAAAGGAAAGACAAAATATATATTTTACATAATACGGTACTGTATACGCTAATTCACGTTGACTTACGTCTACAATTCCTATTATACAGGAGACATTTAATAGTTATTATCTAATTGCTAAACTATTATTTGCATATATGAATGTCAAATATAAATATAAATAAATAAATATATATATATATATATATTATATTTTTTTTTTTTTTTCGTTAAAAATGCTCGAAATCAGTGGGCAACAGTCACATTATCACAATTTGTTTTACTCGTTTGCCAACGACTCTAATCATCACTATTGACGACGGTTTTGACGCCGTACTTGGCTGGATCTTTGACAGAAACGGAGCTTTCCATCAGACTCTTCCTCGCCTGAGGGTCGTTTAGGTCGAGTCTTCCGTCGAAGTAAACGTCATTGATGTATTTTATCAACTGACTCACCTGCGGGAAAAAATTTGTCACGTTTTGTTACGCACGCACATTATATATATATGTATACTCAGCAAGCATCCTTTGGGTGAACATTGGTATTTGGGTACACCAAATATTGTTTGACTTACCTTATCTGGCAATTGGTCTAAATCCATGTCTTCTGAAAAACGTTTTGGTCTCTTATCTACTTTGTCGGTCACTTTAGGCTCGACATTAATTTTCGGCAGTGATTCCAGTCTAAGAAATTGTCTGAATGAAGACCAAACGTAATCAATAACATCGAGGCGGTTTTGTTTCCTTGCAATTTCTATTTTCACTTCATTAAAGGCATGAAGGATGATCGTGAGCATAATGTTAACTAAAATCATACTATTCATCACAGAAAAAACAAAGAAAAGAACGGGAGAAAATGAATTAACTTGTTTCATTGCTTCAAAATCAAATTTGCCCATCATCATTTTGAAACTGGTTTGAATTGCGGGAATAATTTGGGCGAATTCTTCAATGGCTGCCGTAAAGATGAAAAAGAACAAACACGAAAAGCCGAAGAATATTATCCCAAAGGCAATGAAAAACATTTTCAATTCATCCCAGCATTTTCGTATTGTCAACGCTAATACATCCATTCTTTTGTTAAACTGCAGTAGCTTTATTAATTTCAAAGTGGAGAAAAAGACAATGAGGGCGGCTGTATACAAATAATATTGATCAAGAACAGCTGCAGAATCCATTCTGACATAACCATTTCCATGTGTCACATTAAATATAGCCAAAGCCTCTTTGGTCAAGATAGTTCTATAAACATATATTGCCATTGTACTGTAGGAAACAAGAATGATACATATCTCAGCAATATTCCAATATGAAGAAAAGTAATCACATTTGAGCTTTTTTATTTGCCATAATTCGCGTAGTGTGAAGAAGGCAGTAGCGCAAACAAATAGAATTTCGGATACAGACACAATAAAGCCCTCCATTCCGGTGGACTTGATCAATCGAATTGGTTCAAATCTCCACTTTGGTATTATCCCTCCTCCTTCGTTGAATTCCGCGACTATGGTACAAATAGAAAATAAATTAACATTCGCATTGTACACTGAAAATTCAAGAATAACTGCGCGGGTATTTCCGTCTATCCAGTGGTTCCTCTGCAGTTCATCCATTCTATTAATAATTTTATTTTGGGGTCCAGACAATCTCAGAACGTAGCCACCCCCACTATAAATTCCCAGTCTTCCCGTATAGGTATAAGTTCCTAATTCCGAAGCTGAATTATATTTAAACTCATCCCATTTACATGCTCCGGCAAAGGATTCATTAAGGGTCCAGCCAGCACAAAAATCCTTTGACTCTTCATTTACGATACCTCGACTTCCCGAACAATTTTCAATTAGTTGATCTAACGGATAAGGGGCTCTGCAGTTATGTCTTTTAGACCGAATTTGGCGAACAATCGCGTAACCTATGATTCTATTTGCTCTGTCGTTCAAAAATCCTCTTAAGCCGTATGGAGGGTTGTTATTATAATTTCTTTGGGCTCGAAGTTCTTGAAGAATAACGTTCTTTGCCCAACGCCACCAGTCATTCGTTGTTCTGATCTAGATGAAGTAGAAAAACAGCGTAATTAGTATGTATATAACTGGATTCGAGTTCTGATTTAATCTTTATCTCAATTCCTATACGACGATGGGCCATTATATTCTTGTATAATGTATAAATAATACAATTTAAGCGATTAATAAACACCAATATTCATTCATTAATTGTAATTAGACACTTTTCTCTTGTGACATAAATCCAACCCTTTGACAAAGATAAATTGGTGCTACTGTAGTATGCGGTCTACCGTTAAGTTTCTACTGTAGTATGCGGTCTACCGTTAAGTTTCTACTGTAGTATGCGGTCTACCGTTAAGTTTCTACTGTAGTATGCGGTCTACCGTTAAGTTTCTACTGTAGTATGCGGTCTACCGTTCAAAATATTTAAAAGGAATTGAAAATGAATTGAAAGGAATTATAATTTAATTTACACAATTAAGGAATTATTAAAGAAGTTAAACATACTACTACCGCATACTTAACGGTAGACCGCATACTACAGTACGCCCTTGATAATTGGTTAGGTTAAGTCGTGATATTTTCGTGTTTTAACGAAAATATCACGACTTAACCTAACCAATCGTCAAGGGCGTACAATTAACCTAATAATAAAATAATAAGATAAGAAGCTATAATTAAAAGGTAGACAGCCGAATCGTAGGTAGACCGCCGAATCGTAGGTAGACCGCATACTACAGTAGCACCGATAAATTTATTTCGGCTAACACCAAACGATTTTGTTCAATACTAGGGGGAAATCCCTATGCAACAAAGGATTAAATTCAAAGTGTTACAAAATTAAATAAATATTTTATATTCCATTACCAATATTTAAAAACTAGCATCGTATTTAGTTTGTAACTCGTTTTACACACAACGTTTTTGCCTTAAACTCTATTCCCTAATACAATATCCTGTATTACTTTTATGATTTTATATAATTTAAAAGTAGTGATAGTAATTATCATTCAGGAGGTCCAGAAATTGGCACAGGGCTCAGGCTAACTAATACGGCCCATTGCTCTAATTCTTGTATCAATATTACCAGCATCATCGAGGTTCGAACCCCCCAACCTCAGTTTCTTCACTTCGCTTATAGGGAAACGGTGTTACCCACTGAGATACGAACGTTGGTGGATACTAAAATTTACGTTTTGTCAACTGTTTGTAGCAATAAAGGATTTTAATCTTACCAGTTTCGAGAAGTCGTAAATTAAGTGTTTTTCTTTAATAAAGCTGTGGGTTAGATGTTCTTGAAGCAGAAAAGCGTTGTAATCCGTTCTTCCACTCACCAAAACACCAATAATAGCTAGAAAAATGCAATATGCCAAAATTCCTTTCAAGACAAAGCCTATTTCGCGTTCTTTCTTCATTCGTATTCGTATGGCATCGACATCCGGATTTTCAAAATCAACACCTTCTACCCTGTGGATTTTTTTCCTTATCGAGGGATCGATATGTTTCTCATATTGCCATTCTTCATCTTGTTTTAGCGCTGGTAATTCTTCGTCGCAGTCAATATCTTCGGCAGACAAGTCTGATTTACAAACAGTTACTGACACTAATGAATATATTATGATCTTTAACCACTGAGTGATCAGGATTGAAATTAAGAAAGACAAAATAAATGAGGAGAACCATTTGACAGTTTTTATTTCTCCCCACATGATACCGAACGACCACACGAGAAAGATCGAACCCCCTATGCAAATTAAGACAAAAACCCACGCGATTATGCGAGTCCACCATGGAATACATTTCGTAAAACTTTTATCTTTTGCCTTTGACTTAATCTTTTTATTTATTTCAACTTTACTTTGAGATTCGGCATCTGTCGAATAGATTCTTTCAGTTATTAACTGTTCTTCCCTTTGTTTCTGAATTGATTCAATTGCTCGGCATTTTTTTAGATTCTTTGGTCTCGCTCTTTTAAACACAGTTGTCATCAAGTACACAAAAGGATACACAAGAAATACTATGCATGTTCCAACTATTAGTTGTTCGACAGAGAATGAAAAGGGTCCTAAATGAAAGAAGCCATCGCGAGTAGACTCGGGGGTACTGTCATACCATAAGGCGCTTGTAAGCATACACAAATAGAGGAAAACAGCACAAACAGAAACTCTCTCCTTTCTGCCGAATCTCGAACCAGCTGGTCTGAGGAAAATAGCCATCCACATATGATCCTGATTTGCAGTTTTGTTACTCCTGATGTAAAGATTTTGACTGAAGGTTTTTTCATCAGTTCCCTCAGAATTTGTAAATATTTTATCAATTTTCCCCTCATCTCTATTAAACGCTAGCCATGAATTTGTATCAAATACATATTTTTCAGGCATTTGCAAGTCTCTGATAACTACCATTTGAAGTTGCCAGGTGTCTAAGGGAGGTTCACCAGCGTTATCATGAAATACTCTTAAGTAATTTATATGTCCAAGGGGTCTTGGCGTCGCCATTACAAACGAATTTACAGCGAAACGCCGATATAGTTTATTATTTGCTGGAGGCAACACACGTACCTCCGTTTCTTCATAATCACCTGAGAGAATAAACATTATATTTGAGTCCGTTGTAGCTTCTTTGTCTGATCCTGTATAAAAAGTTACCTCGTATAAATATTTATCTTTTGGGTTGTTATCAGGCAGAGGAATAACCCCTCGACGTTCAATATCTTTTCGGTCCTTGTAATGTCCCCAAATCATCATAATTATGTATAAACTAGTAATAATAATTAGCACCAAATACAAAGTTAAGTTGTCAATGAAACCTACATGAGCAAAGACATATTCAAAGTCAATCGTGTTTGGTGTAGGTAAAAATCCAAATCCAAAAGGTGTTAGATGTTTTGTTCCGCATGTGATAATATGTGGTGATGCTTCAACTACCTGTAAACCTCTTCCCGACCACTTTCGAGTGTCTTTATTAAAGAAATAACATCCCGAGAGATAAACTCTAAATGTATAATCTAGGTCAAACTCTGGTTCAAAACTTTTTTTTGTGAGGTTGGTTGTTGGTTTTAAAAATATTGGACCCTTAAGAACTCCAATGGCAACGAAAAACCTCCCTGTTCTGTTATTGTTTTCTTGGCTTCCCACGAAGTATGTATACGTGCCATTGCTATTCAGTGGAAGATCTCTTAACAAAATGCGTTTTAAATGCTTTGATGGTGTAGGCATTCTTTCATGATCGAGTAGTAAGATCATTTTTTTATTTTGTAAAGGTTCGACGGGAGTAATCTCAATAGTATAAGCAGAGTCCATATTAGGAACATTAAATGCATGATAAACAAAAGGAAGAATGTGTTGAATATCAGCAGACACATTAACATAAACTGGGTCAGGAAGGCTTTTAGGTTCTCTAGGAATATTTAAAACGATAGGATTTGTTTCATTTTGAACTTCAACTAGTTCGTATTTTATCTCAACATTAATATCTATAATCCTTGTTGTATTTGCTAACATATTACTGGAATCCGGATACATATGAGTAATACATGGCCATATTACTACCGTTAAACCAAGAACCTCATTGCAGTCAGTGTCAGGGTTATTGTAGTGAGAAGGACAAAACTTTGATGGGAACTTGACGGAAGCATTCATGTTCGTCTCAGCATCAATTATTAATCCAGTCTGCAAAATTTGTTCTTGAAATTTTGATATCAAAATTGAAGCTCCGTTTGGGGAATGTGCTTTGACCACTTCTCCAATGACACATTTATCTTGTACTTCTTTACTTATTTTATCTATCAAATTAAATATTCGATCGATCTGATCTACAGACTTTGATTTTGTTGTGTCGTAAACATTATTTTCAACCATACTGTCTTTGTCCATAGGAACTGTCATATCCATGTCATCCCCAATGTCGACGTCGTAATCCCAATCTACCGCGTTTTTCTTGTCATTTGGAGGAACAGCTCCCGTGGATAAAATTTCGTTAACTCC
The DNA here is from genome assembly GCA_023014485.1 of Bathynomus jamesi. Taxonomy (NCBI): domain Eukaryota; kingdom Metazoa; phylum Arthropoda; class Malacostraca; order Isopoda; family Cirolanidae; genus Bathynomus; species Bathynomus jamesi. Next base: position 126,357 of record JAJOZX010001526.1, read on the forward strand.
AGTAATTAAGGCACTCATTGCATCCATAGAACTGGACAAAAATGGCTCTAACTCGTAGGGAGAAGAAATGTCTATTAAGGGAATTTGGTTAGTCATTTTTTCAATTAGATCCAAGGCGTTTTCCCTCATCCCCATGTCAACTGTATGAGCCGCAAGAGGATTTTCAAAAACACCTGCCAAAATACTTTGTAAAACATTAGCACCGACATTTAGTTGGTCAATGGTTGCAAAATTGGATGTGTTAAGAAGTAACTGCAGTTGTTCACTATTCCTAACAGAAATTTCCATAATGCGCGCCATTTTTTCCTCTTCAGTCAAGTTAGCAACAACATCTGGATCTAACGATAGCCACTCTGCATTATCACGGACAGAGGCAAATGCGACAAGAACCATTCCAAGACTAGTTTGATCTCCAGTAGCTGCTAAGTAATTAATTATTGCAGAAGGATCATATTGCTCTACTTCTTCTTTCGATGGCATTTCAACAGTGATATTTCCCAAGGGATTAGTTGTAGTGGCAGAAAGCATATCAGTTATGTCAACAAACAGATCGAATGACCCATACGGCATGATCAAGTCTAAAGACGACTTCCCTGTTGTGGCAACAGTCTTTTTGGTTGGGCCTGAATTCGCCTGTTCCCAGTAATAGAAAGAGTAAGACGAAATACCAATTCTTTCTGGATCAACCCAATTTTCACAAACAGTTGGGTAGACACTAATCAAAGCATCCCCAAATTTATTTAAAATTTCAGCGTTACCACCTATGGGTGGTTTGTTGACTTTTACCATGATTTCACTGAATCTGTAAAAAATTATGAAAAACACTTCAATAATTTAACAAAGTTTAGAATAATATGACATTCATTATTATTTACATTTGAAAACAATCATCACATCATTATTATTAATATTTATATCAAAATGACTTTTAAATGTAAAGAAATGAAAATCTTGTCATTCAAGGAACTTCGAGTAAGTGTTTCATTTTTTCATTTTTAAGTTACAACAAATATACTGGGTGATCCAGATAAATGGGACCCATAAAAAAAAGCCAAATATTCTTAATACTTAATTCCTTTCATAAAAACTATATATCATTCGAAAGAGTAGAGTTACAAGTTTATTATGAAATATTTATTTTTTTTAAAATGACTCCTTTCAAATGTGCTCCATTAGTTGCCAAGCATTCCAGTGTTCTCGCTTGTAAGTTCTGCATCACTTTTGCAAGAGTGTGCGGTGGTATGGCCTGTATCTCATTTGTGATGGCGGCCTTCAATTCTTGCAAGGTCGTTGGGTTATTTCTGTAGACCCTACTCTTTAAATATCCCCAGAGATAATAATCTAAGGGAGAAAAATCCGGAGACCTTGCGGGCCATTCAACGTCTCCAAATCTTGAGATTAACTCGCCTGGAAACGTTTGACGCAAAACTGCCATGCAGTTCCTCGTGGTATGGCAGGTAGCTCCGTCTTGTTGGAACCAGTGGTTTTCTAGACAAAGATCTCTTAATTTAGGAATAAGGAAATCGGTCAACATTTTTTCGTAGCGATCACCATTTACAGTGACCGTGTTTCCGGTGGAATCCTCGAAAAAGTACGGCCCTATGGTCTGAGATGCAGTAAGACCACACCAAACAGTTACACGCTGACTATGCAACGGGACTTCGGTAATATTCAATGGATTTTCTGTTGCCCAGAAACGACAATTTTGTTTGTTTACAGTTCCATTCAAGTGAAAATGGGCTTCGTCTGACATAATCAAAGTTGCTAGAAAATTGGTGGTGTCATTTACCTTCTGTTGGATCCATTGACAGAATTGTCGTCTTCGTGCGAAATCTCCATCGTTTAGTTGTTGCACTGTTTGAATTTTATATGGAAAGAGCATTAAATTTTGCTTGAATATACGGTGTGTTGTTCCATATCCAACTCCTAACAGCTGAGAAGCACGTCTGATGCTTATGTTAGGATTATCCTGTACAATTTCATGAGTTCTGTTAATGATCTCGTCTATCCTTGCTGTGCGCACTCTTCCAGTTGGTTTTCTTTTTCCAATGCTGCCAGTTAGGGAAAAATTTCTGACACACCGACGGATTACTTTCTTAGAAGGTGATTTTGACATCTGAAAATTTGTCTTGAAAGATCTTTGAGCTGAAACTACACTTCTTCCATGCTCATAATATTGCTCAGTTATGAAACGCAGCTGTTCCACAGTCCATGCAGTCATCTTGAAGGGTTAGTTTTAACTAACACGTTAATTTTGTTTTGTATCTTATCTTGTCTTGTATTGTTAAAACCTATACAATCCTGTACAAACTTGTATCTATCCTCTTTCGAATGATGCGTATGATTTTATAAAAGGACTTATACTTTAAGAGTTACAGGGGTTTCTTTTGGGTCCCATTTCTCTGGATCACCCTTTAGATTTCCTCTGCAAGTTCTTGGCAAATGTGTTTTTGCTTAAATTTAGTTTCTAAATGGAATTAAGATTGGTCTGTCATAAAAAGGAAGAGAAAGTTAGTAAAATAAATGTTTTTTTTTTTTTTTATCTCCAACGTTATTCTCTTTATAAGATATAAAAGGTTGCCTTCTTCGAAGGAAAAATAAAATTTGTCTTATGAAGAAAGCAAGAAAGTCTTCAATGTTCTCATTATCTCATAATAATGACAGACATTTTACTGCAGATAAAAGTCAGAGTGAATGGCAATGCAAAGAAACACGTTTACTGCTAACGTAAATTGTATAATTTCTCCATTGTACAAAAAACAAAATCATATACAGGGTGAGTCACGACGAAATGTCATAACTTTGGCAGCTTATAGCTGAGGTCATTCCTAGTCAAAAAATCCATATGAACACAGGTCCGATTCTTAACGGTTATGGAGCTATGGATGTTTGAATGTTTAAAAATAAGAATAAGCGAACAAATAGCTGCTAAAGTTTTTATTCGTGAATTTACAATAACTGTTCAAAATAACTAACCTCGTCCTCAATACACATCGCGGCTCGTCTGTGAATCGCGCGTGTAGCTCGCATTAGTTCATTACGATTGTCCTTTATGAGGGCTGCAGCATCCAAAATGCGACGGAGTAATGCATCTCGTGTTTCCACTTTTCTCTGGTACACCAGCTCTTTCATGAGTCCCCACAGATAAAAATCTAGAGAGGTTAGGTCCGGAGATTTGAGTGGCCAATTTTGTGCACCACCACGATCGATCCATCGATCAGGGAAGCGATCATCGAGATGCGTTCTCACAGCACGACTAAAATGGGAAGGAGCTCCGTCTTGTTGGAAGTACATGCGCAAGCATGTTGCCAAAGGTACATCTTCTAACAGTGGCGGCAGTTCGTCTTGCAGAAATCGTAGATAAATGTCACCTGTAAGACCACCTTCGAAGATAAACGGACGAATCAGCTGACCGTAAAGAATACCACACCACACATTGACACTGAACCGATGTTGAAAATTACTTTCCACAATGGCATGAGGATTCATTTCTGACCACACATGTGAATTGCGAGTGTTGTTGACATCGTCGCGGGTAAATTGAGCCTCATCACAGAACAAGACGTATCGATGCAATTGTCGATCAGCATTGAGCCAATTACAAAATTCCAGCCGTTGGGCACGATCCCCAGGTTGGAGGTGCTGAACGCGCTGTACGTGATATGGCTACATGCCTTCGTGTAATGTTCTACATACTCTCGGTTGAAGAACTCTAAGACGTGTGGAAATCCTTCGCGTATTAACATGAGGACTCCGTTGTACCATCTGAATAATGTTTTCTTGTTCAGCCACATCTTGTTGTACCGGACGCTCAGATAAAACAGTAACACTAGGAAATTAACCGCTCTCGCAATCTCCGGAAAACGTTGCTATTAACACTCGTCGATCCGGAATTCTTCGATTTGGAAAACGTCGCTGGTATTCAGCGACAGTAACAGTAGTATTTCCATCGCAAAATCCGTAAACGTACACCATATCGGCATATTCGGCATTTGAAAACGTAAAAGGCATACTGAACGCACAAAACATCAACTGCACGCTGTGAAACACAACACTCTACTGCGTAGTTAGTTCGGTTCGGTAAGTAACTGTCAATTCAGTTGAAAGTCACGCATGCGCATGCTTGAAATTCAAACATCTCTAGCTCCATAACCGTTAAGAATCAGACCTATGTTCATATTAAATTTTTGACTGGAACTGACCTTAGCTATAAGCTCCCGAAGTTATGACATTTCGTCGTGACTCGCCCAATATTGCAACAGACCTACGAAAAAATTAACCACAAGTCGTTACATCATTTGAAAGACGCAGAGGATGGTCACTACCAGAACCCAATATCACTTAACTTTGCTGATTTATCGGAAAATGATGTTCCTATAATGCCCAGATCATGCCCTTCTATTACCGTAAATTACCCCCCTTTAGGATAATATTCAAGATCATAAGTAAAAATTTCAGTTTTTCCCATATGTTTTCAATATAAGTTTACATCCCTTTGCAGGATACAGTGATTATGCTAACAATTATTTGCACGAGTAATAGAGCAGTACAACAAGCTGAACTAATTCCCATCACTAGTAGAATGCTGGGAGAATATAGCTTATGTACAGCGGAAATTCAGACGTGATTTACTCGAGACTGACAGTTTCATTTTTGCCAATAAACACCCATCGTATTAAGACAAGCATGTTTTAAATTTAAAGTAATGGAGTAAATGCTACCTCATTCACTCATTCATTCGTTTCTTAGTGAGTATCAGCCAATCTTGATCAGTGTCATACCACCACAACACCGCCCCGTCGATCAGCATAGTTAAACATCGGATCTGGCTAATAGATGGGAGTAGCATGGACGCAAAATGGTAGAGTGCAAAGCAAATTGCAGTGCAATGTTGATCAAATGAGTGTCAATGCCACCCCCTTGTTGCAAGGTGCCAACCCCCATCCCCCTACGGTGCCAAAAAATGGGGAATTTCCCCAGCAAGCTGGGGGAATCCACCTAACCTAAGAGACTTTGGGGGAGAAGCTGGGACGGCCTCACCCCGCAAAGGGGTATACCTAACCTAAGAGAGAGAGGAAGGCAGAGCATCCTACGTCTGGCGCAGCCAGACACATAATAAGATTTCCTGACAGCATCACTTGGCTAGGAAGGTCCTAATCAGCCATTTGGCAGTTGGCTTAGAAGACTTAGAAGGCATAAATGGCTTGTATATATTAATAACCTTCGGGCGAATTAAAAGCACACACACACACACAACGTATATAAACAGGTGCATGTAAAGGCTCTATCCCAATATATATACGAGCATGCCGAATAACTACCACACAAAAAGAATACCCCCGACGGCCATCACCACAACCACCAATCGTCTAAATATAGCTTACCAACACCTGACCAAAGCCACCTTACCCACGACTTTTACTTACCAGCTCCTGATAGACCAACAAGGTCTCTAAATACGCCCCAACTATTAGACAAAGCTATTAAGCATAAACAAATACGTTTATAGAGTCAGGGGGTAAACCGACAAGGTCTCAAAAAAAAGGGGCAACGATACTATTAGAGCTTCTCATGGTGGAAAACCACCACAATGCCAATTTAACGTTGGGTGGCCGATCTTTTAAACAAAAAATTGAATATGACAAACTAAGTTTAATACAAAAACAAAATTTCTCCTTCATATATAAATTTATCCTTAAATTTGTCGTGCGCAACCCTTTAATTGATGTGGTGCGCATCTTTATTTCTATTGCAACTTATTTCTTACGCGCGTGTTTTCGTTCAGGATGACTCGGCCTACCGACTCGGATGGCCCTTTAATTTGATATGCGTAAGTTCCTTCGGCTTACTGAAAGCCTACTTTGGATTTCAAACTTTAAATGTTAATAAAAACTCACTCTAATAGACAGAGTTTATTTCCACAACAGTTTTGATGCCCACTTGCATCCTCTTCGGGTGGATACAGAAATACGAATGAACCAAAAACAAGAGGGAAAACAGTCCAGAGCCTTTAAGAAATAAAGTTATGTCCTTAGATTTAAAACGGGGAAAAATGATCAGTTTTGACGTTGAGTCCCTGTTTACAAAAGTTCTCATTGATGATATACTTAGTTTTTTAGATAGAAAATTGCCAACATGTAACATAGAAATAGGCATGCCCACAACGGTATTTTTAGAACTGATAAAACTCTGTCACCAATAATGCCTTTTCTTTCGGTGAAGAATTTTATTTGCAACGTTTTGGTATGGGAATGGGGTCCCCTTTGTCCCCAATACTGAGTACATTATACATGGAATATTATGAGTCGGAATTGTTGCCAACAATATGTCCCAGGATTCTAATTTGGTTTCGTTGTGTAGATGATATTTTCTCATTTTGGCCTGACCACTGGAACAACTTTGACACTTTCTTTCAGTCATTAAATAATCTTGTTCCCTCAATTAAATTTAAATATGAATGGGAGAATGACAAACAATTACCTTTTCTAGATGTTTTGGTCATTAACGAAAGCGGAAAGCCCAATTTCACGGTCTATAGAAAACCTACCCATTGTAATTCGTATATTCATTATTTTTCATATCATGATGAAGGGGTTAAAAGCTCAATTATTTCTTCCATGTTTCTAAGAGCACTCAGGATTTGTAGCCCACATTTGCTAGACCCCGAAAATTCTAAGATTTGGAACATTTTTAAGGATTTAAAATATCCTGAGTGGTTTATCAGAAAGGCGTATTTTAAAGCCAGAAAAACCTTTTATGCCCCTCGGGAACCGCCAGTTAACCAAAAACAATATGTGAGTTTGCCTTACATTGCCGGCTTAGAAAGAGTTAAACAGTTGACGAAAGACTAAGTTTGCTTTGGCTTTCAAATATTCATCTACCGTGAAAAGTAAATTGGTTAGGAATAACGTTTCAAAACAGGAACAAGCCTGTGTCTACAGCATTCCCTGTAAAAGTTGTGATTTAGTATACGTAGGAGAAACTGGAAGAAATATTGCAATCCGTATTAAGGAACACAAATATGCCTTCAGAAGTTGTAACACCAACAATGCTATTTTTCATTACGCCAGCCAAAATAATCATGCTATAGATTGGGAATCAAGTAAAGTACTATATAAATGTAATAATTATGTCAAAAGAAAAATAATAGAATCTGTGTGTATAGAACAAGCAGATAATTTTAATTTGTACGAGGGTACCTATGTTAGACCCTTTAATGCAGTGGTTCTTAACCTTTTTACTACCATGCCCCCTCTAGGAATTGGTCCTTCCCTCCACGCCCCCCTTCAATCAAAATAACATTCTCAATAACTTCTCAATATTAGCCCATGCTCTCGTTAAGAGAATAACAAATACAATTAGAGAAATTCCTGTTTCTAGGGGGGCGCGCCCCCCCGGTTAAGAACCACTACTTTAATGAGATTCTTGGTCAAAAAATTCCTTACTAGAGTCGGGTGAACGGGTTCTAACATAAGTGTAATTAGTGTAAAGGTAATAATAATAAATGTTAAAAAAAATGTAAATGCAATAATCAATGCAGTAATTATGTCAAAATAATAGAATCTGTATGTATGAACAGGAAGATAGTTTTAATTTGAACGTATGTACTTATAAGCGGGACCTTGTAATAAAATGCCCTTCCGGTTTCGGTTTACAATTTCTGTATAATAAATAACAATAATAATCAATAAATAATCAATGTAATAAATTTATAATTTCTGTAATAAATAACAATGCAATATTAAATGTAATAAATTGAATAATAAATGTATAATAAATGTATAGAACAAGTATATAGTTTAAATTCATGCGAATGTACCTGTAAGCGGGTCCCTTTAATAAAAATGCCCTTCCTTTGTCTGAAGAACGGACCTAATTTATTCGTAGCGGTCTTTTGATTGTTCCCTCCTCGCCCCCCCTTTTTTCATTTGTTTTTCGGTTTATAATTTTTGTATAATAAACAACAATGTAATAATCAATGTAATAATAAATTTATAATTTCTGTAATAAATAATAATACAATATTAAATGTAACATATTTAATAAATGTAATAATTATGTAAAATAATAGAATCTATATGTATACAAGATAGTTTTAAATTTATGCGAATATGTTTAAAACGCGGGTCCCTTTAATAAAATTCCCTTCCACTGTCGGGATAACGGGACCTAATCTCTGTGCGAATTTCTTAAAGGCTCTGGACTGTTTTCCCTCTTGTTTTTGGTTCATTCGTTTTTCTGTATCTACCCGAAGAGGATGCCAGTGGGCATCGAAACTGTTGTGGAAATAAACTCTGTCTATTAGAGTGGGATTTTATTATCATATTGTGACTTTCACATAGAAAAAGTGAAGTTCTTTTGCAGTTTTAAATGTTAAGTTACCCTCAGCTTACAAGAGAGGCCTATTGCAAGGTAGCAAAAACGACACACGCTCTCTTATGACGTTTATTAAATTTCACTCAAATTAGTACATGAATTCAAAGAATTAGGCTGATGTATGATCATCAATTTTGCTTACAATAAAATCCAATTATTAATTTAAAGAAAATGTTCACAAGTATTTTAGTAAAAAAAAAATAATTTATACAGAGGGTTTTTTTATTTGCGTGTAACAAAACAATTAGCACTAAATGAAGTTGTCGAAATCGACGAAGGAATTGGAAAAATTGATTACTTACAACCAACTGGAAAGTTACTCTCGACTGTTCTGCGTAAGGGCCGCAGATTTATTTCCAGGAAAAACGTCCGTCCGTTCAATTAGGTTTCCTCGTGCAATAACGGAAGGGTTATGTAACACTCCCCTGGCTTCCCCCCAAGCCCACTCCAACACAGGATCGCAAATGGTTTCTGAGGAACCCTAATATGACGTAAACTTCACGTTGAACATTTAATGCAAAACAAAAATTTAAATTTAAAAGAAATCTCCCCAAGTTCCCTTTTTGCTGGTCGCTAACAATAAGTTCTTATGTAAGTTCGCGTACACAAACGGATTCAAATTTTAAGTACAATCGTGAGACAGTTCTAATTCAATTTAGAAACTTCCTATTACCCCACAAATTTAAAGAATTATTTAAGCCACTATTAACTTTCGGAGGAACGATTACAACTGATTTGAAACTCTAAGTTACACCTCAGGATTACGAGAACTCTTCCCTTTGGTGTCTAAAGGGCCTATCAAAACCATTTTCATTACATGACATCATTTGTACAAAAATTACTGATCTTCTATTGGCGCTAATCTCAACTTCGTTAAATTCTACGCTCCGCCTTTCTTAAAGAAATTTTCAAATTAAAATTTAAAATTTAAAAATTAAAATTCAAAATTAAAAATTAAAATTTTAAATTTTCTCTCGAGGGTTTCCCTCCGACGAAACCAAGAATAAAAAAACCGAAACCTTACAAGGTTCAAAATGACACGGACCCTTGTTAAGCTATATTTTCCCCTTTCGTACTCAACCATAAATCTAACCAAGACTGTCAAACACTAATTTCTCTTCTCGGATTACACACTCAGCCTTTGGCTATACCCAGGGTACCGGCACGCTTTAGTTTGATCGGTGTTAATTTTAAAAGATTTAAATTTTCACGCGAAATTAAATCGATTTCAAAATCACTTCACTCTTTCTTTCTACCCTTTTTATTTACATTTTGATATGAGATTTTCGCATACAAATTGACCGTCACAACAAACTATAACATAAAAAGCATTAATATGATTTTTAAAACAAAATAGAAATTAAATTAGGGGTAACTTATTCATTTTTCCTCTTTTACCCAATTATTTTTCGCATTTTAGCCCATCATTTTTTAAGATTAGATGCCAGAACACAAATTTATCTTCAAGACACAATTATATCCTTAAACTATAACATAAAACGTTAATACAGTTTTTAAAACAAAATAGATTCTATTTCGGGGTAACTATTTCATTTTTCATCAATTCGTGAGTCATGTCAATACTTGTGCCCCATTATACCGGGCAATCAGAATTTTTTCGATACATGGGACAATATCGGCTTTAATGTTTTATCACTCCCCAGAATGCGCACTCGGCATTTTTGTTCATTTCCACGAACTACACACATTTTATTCACAATCCGGCGCACTATTTGAAAGAAACGTGCCCGTATTTATCCTTTTTGCTTAGCAGTCGATACTCGTCTCTAAATTCTATTAAAAACTCGCAGAGGCCTTTAGCCACAACCTCACTACGAACCTCATGATATATATGAATGTAGTGGTAAAGGTATTTCAGACTATCTATTACGACGAGATTTATATTCTCAGCCGCAGGGTACGCATACTCGGTATGATGCAGCATGACATAATACCGCTTGTCATACCACTCGTCAACAAGACTCACAACCCATACCCGTTGCTTCTCTTCTGCACGTGTTGTTTCTTTCACTTCACGGTATATGTACGCTTTTATACAGTTTAGCCTTACAACATAATCCATTACATCGTTTGTGCCGCGAAATTCGGCAATGCTCTCGCCAGAATATCCATAGAGTATTTGAACCTCTTGCCCCTCACGCTTCACACGGTTCAAAGTAGCCTTAAAAATCTCAAAGGAGGGAGGAATAGGGAGTTCTTAAGTGTTCACCACATCTTCAGACTTTATCGAATGCCACTTTATAAAAGTCGAGCACGCAATATCAAAGGTCGCCATCACTATTTTTCGTCTACATGAGAAATCTTCAAATATACGTTTGAGATCCAGGGCTTGCAGCGGTCAACTGAGCACGCAGGGTAGAGATATGCCCAGGTAGTAGCAGGAGACACGTGACCTTTGATCGATCATACAGGGGGCGGAGCTTAGGACTTCTCCTATACATACGCTACTATTTAATTATTTGGAGGTTACCCAATGAAGTTTAATTGACTTAGAAGCCGTATACATACCATTAAAAGCAGTGTTAATTTTTTTCAATTTCTATTTCTTTTGACGAACTTAATTTCACACGGCGTACGCGAAGGTGTTTCCATAACATGATGCACCACGGGCTTTGCGCCCTCAAAACACTTAAAACCACGCCTCACTCAATAGATTATAAAGACTTAAACCTTTATTCCTTAATGTATGTGTGGGGTCAGTTAAATCTATGAAATAACTTTGCTTACCATACCAAATAAACTTCAAATATATATAGTAGTGCATTCCAGGCTTTAATTAAAAGCCGCCGTACCGCTTAGAAGATTAATCCATAAATTGAAATCTTACAACATTAAAGGAAATATACTGAACATTTTCTGGCTGATAGGCGCCAGTGTGTGTGTCTGTTATTGGTTCTAAGTCATCATAGGAAAAAGTACACAGTGGAGTGCCTCAAGAATCAGTTCTGGGGCCAAACCTCTATATATTGTATACGATCTACCAAGTAATATAAGTTCTCATTGTAAAATCTTTGCTGATGACACTAAAGTATACAACTCCATTAAAACCAAGGAACAAGTTCTTCGACTAACAAATAACGACAAATGTAAAGCTATACACTCAAGAATTAATAATAACAGAAACACATACTATATGAACGGAACCAATTGTCCATGACTGAAATTGAGAAAGACCTGAGAGTTACAGTAACTTCAGATCCTAAAGTACACAAACAGTAAAGAAAGTCTCTCAAGTTGTAGGTATAATAAGACCAACTTTTGAATACTTAGACTCAAATACATTTCTGATTTTATATAAAACTTTTGCAAGACCACATCCAGAATATGCAGTTCAGGCATGGTCACCCTACCTAAAAGACATCGCTGAAATAGAAAATATACAGAGAAGAGCAACTAAACTGGTCCCGTAACTAAAGAATTTAACTTATGAGGAGAGACTAAATGAACTGAAACAAGTTTACGACTGGAAAAAAGAAGATCAAGAGGAGATATAATAGAGACTTTCAAGACCATCAAAGGAATTGAAAAAATCCCGGCAAGTAATTTACTTACAATGAATCTAAGAAATGAAAGCAAATTCTATAAGAAACTGAAATACAGACATTAGAAAACATTTCTTCACACAGAGTGACTAATACTTGGAATAATATGGTCAATTTTGATACTACTATCCTGATCGTGAACACGACAAATTCTTTTAAAAGAATAAATATGATAAATACATAAAACAAATTGGCAACTAAAATAGAAATGATAATTTAAATAACTTTAATGTATGCAGAGGCGAGCGAGATAGCTAGGTTTGTGCTAAATTTCCATTTTTTATATATCCAGCTGAAAGAAAACTGGCTGTTGAGTTTAGGGTAAACCGTTTTCAGCGAGATTCTTTTTGTGCGTGTATTTGAAATGTACAGAAATTTTTTTAACAACAATCTTTCTAGCTCCACTCATGACTAGCATCTAATTACACTTCTACAATTAATACTGTGTACTCTGTGTACCTCTCACTTATATGGCAGTCTTGGTTGAGACAACTGCTGGTTTACAATACTTTATTTTTGTAAAGTAGCAAAGATTATATATGCATATTAAGTTGTTATAATAAGTGTTATAAGTGATATAAGTGCATAAGTGTTATAAGATGTCTCATGTAATAACAATATACATAAAATTGACAGATAATTAATCAAACAGTATGCCAGTATGCTAGGTTACGTGGCCATGTTGGCCTTATTTTTTTTTAACTTCAGTGTATACGTAAGATTGATTGTATTTGTATGTTAGGTTAAGTGGCTATGGGTTGTGAATGATCCGCAATAAAGATGTTTTGTTTGTTTAATACTTCTCGAATTTAGCGTCTGTTAGCAACTTCCTATTTTTTCTCGTAATAATCCGTTCTTTTCACTTTTCAGTGAATATTATATATAAGGAGATTTATTCGTCACTCGATCAGAGGATGGGAAGTCCTTGAACCCCGTTTCTAATAACAGTGTGCTCCTTGCCTGATTGTATTAGCTTTTAACTTGTCGTAGTACATGGTCAACTCCCGCACTTTCTATTGAAGAGGTCCTGGGCTCGAATCTTAATGGAGTTAATTTGGCATAATGCAAAATCGTGCAGGAAGCAAACATGTCCTAAAAGTTTATGAATCCAACGAAGGTATTTTCCGAGCTTTAGAAATGTAGGCCCTAAACAGGTTTCATTGGGTTTATCATATATATATATATATATATATATATATATATACACCTTTCTGACTTAATATTAAATTCAGCTGATCTCAGAGGTACGGTACTTAAAAACTATTTAAGTGGAAATAAATGAATGCGTATCAACTAATACTACATTGTACAACTTGAAGCATGTGGTGTGTCTTAAAATATATATATATATATATATATATATACACACACAGACAGTATATATATATATATATATACACACACAGTATACCGGTGAACCAAAAGTAGGTGGACAGTAGGTTGAATACGGTTTGTGTTATATTATATTATAACTATGGTGTTCATTATAACTATGGTGTTTGTGTTTTATTATATTAAATATTATAACTAAATTTATTTAAATTTTATTTTGTATTATAGTATACAAAAAAATTAAATATGTATTCTCAAAATAAACGTTATCATTTACTGTCCACCTACATTTGGTTCACCCTATATATATATATAGTGTGTGTGTGTATATATATATATATATATATATATATATATATATATATATATATATATATACTGTTTGTGTGTGTGTGTATATATATATATATATATATATATTATATATATATAGTATATATATATATATATATATATATATATATATATATATATATATATATATATATATATTAGGGTGGTCCAAATCCATAGGGGGAAATTTCAAAATTGTCTTAGATAGTCTCCACAAGTGTGGTTTTTGTCCATTTAGTGTCCCCATGGTCTGTGCAAAATTGCAGCGTGATTGGTGAATATTTAGAGGTCGCCCCACTCTGAATATATATATTATATAATGTACTTTTTCTTCCGTAGGTCCGATGGCTCAAACTCGATAAATTCCAAAAGTTTGGCTTCTAGTGATGGCAACTGGAACTTTATCCACGTCAAGGCTCCCTACATGCCTTGACGCCCTCCTCTTGGGGCAATACCACCACATCAATCAAAAGCAAACCACCTCCGACAGTCTGAACCAGGCATGCCAGAGGGTGATTGAAGTCTGGACCCGAGCGCGGATCCCAACTCAACGGATCGACTCCTGTGTCCGTAAGCTTTCAAAGCTTTTAGACCGCTACAAAACATTCAAGAAGCACAGGACCAGGCAACGTGCCAGCGATAGAATGAATGAAGACATCTTCAAAGCGGACATCCAGGAACTGTTTGACATCGCAACCAGTGATGCCATGAGCACAATCGTCAACGTTGAGGACCGAAATTTCCTGTCCATGCAGCGCAAGGACGTCAATTCTTGCAGCATGGCTGGCATTGATAAGGAAACGACTACACAAGAGGACAGAAAGCGATCCAGAATGGAGAAGGAAGCCAAGAGGAAGGCAAGGCATGAAGCAACACAGAAAGATTTGGAAGAAGCAGGAGTGTCATCAATTGATCTTTCCTCTTCTTCTTCTTCCCTTTTTTCGCAAGACGACGACGACTATAGACCATCGGTTCCGATTCCTTCTTCGTCTGAAGCTCCGGCACCAAAGCGTCCCAAGAACAAGGTTACGAACATTTTCCAATCTCCAGAAGTCATTGGAGCAATGGATCGCACCAATCTTTCTGACCGGAATGCTGTTTTCGTAACTGGAGCTGTATTACAGGCCGCGGGGCATGATCTGTCTGGGATGACGTGCTCTCGGAGCTCTATTCATCGCTACAGAGAAAGTGGGCGAGAACAGGCAGCTCGAGAAGACCTAGAATCATTCTCTCTAGAAGACCCTGTCCTTCTCCATTGGGACGGAAAGCTTCTCCCCGGCATTGAAGGGAAGAAGACGAATGTGCATCGGATAGCAATCCTTATAACATTCAATGGACAGGAGAAGCTGCTTGGTGTCCCAAAGATGAAACAAGGAACTGGAGAAGCACAGGCCCAGGCATGCCTTCAAACTATGAAATTATGGAACGTGGAACAGCATGTGAGAGGTCTCGTCTTCGATACCACTGCGTCAAACACGGGTTTACATCGCGGAGCCTGTGTCAGGATTGAAGAAGCATTGGGTCACGAGCTAGTTTGGATCGGTTGTCGACATCATATACTTGAAGTCGTACTTGCTGATGTCTTTGCCTCAATATTTGGCTCAACAGGAAGTCCTGAAACAGGCCTTTTTAAGCGATTTCAAAAGGAATGGCCATCTCTCTCCCACGAAGCATTTGTCTCAGCATCGGACAGCTTGTTCGAGAACCCTCAACTCCAAGAGATGAGAAAAGAGATGCTCACTTACTTACCTAACGCTCTTCAGGCAAGCCAACCTCGTGACGACTACAAGGAGTTCCTTGAACTATCTTTGCTCTTCCTGGGGGGAAAGACTGGTGGTCAACTCTTTATCCGAGCTCCGGGTCCCATGCACCACGCGAGATGGATGGCGAAGGCGATTTATGCGCTCAAAATCTACCTCTTTCACTATCAATTCAAGCTCACAGCACGCGAAGAACGAAACGTGACTCAGCTGGCTTTATTTGTCAGTCTGATTTACGTCAAGTACTGGCATGAAGCGCCAATGGGGACACAAGCTCCTCTCAATGATCTCAAAATGCTGCATCTTCTGGAAAAATATCCACACGGAGGAGCTGCACAAGCGGCGAAGACAGCTCTAAGACGCCACCTGTGGTACTTGTCGGAGCATCTGATTGGACTGGCCTTCTTCGATAATAGGATCGATCCTGATACCAAAAGGAGAATGGTTCAACACCTCCAACATCCCCAAAAGAATGGCTGCCCCCGACGAATCGACATGGCGGAAGCTGGTGTTGAAAATGATGTGGCATCCTTCGTCACGAAAAGGACATTGACCCTCTTTGATGCCTTGAAAGTTGGAGGTAAGGAGGAAGCGCGCCAGTTACTTCAAAAAGATCCACGGGAATGGCCAAATGACAAGAACTACAGGGAACTTAGAGATCGCGCCTTAAAGATGAAAGTCGTCAATGATGCTGCCGAGCGAGGTATTGCTCTCGCACAACGCTACAATGACACTTTGACACGAAACGAGGACCAGAAGCAGTACCTCCTACAACTCGTAGCCGCCCACCGAAAACAGATACCAATACCATCCAAGGCGACTCTGATGCAGAAGAAATAATGAAGATACACCCATTATCATGTCCTATTGTCTTACTGTTTTCTTTCATATTCTTTGAGAACCAAAAAAAAATTTAGTTATTCAGTTGTCTATATATTTTCCCAAATTTTCAAAAAGGGGGCAAGTGGGGCGACCCCTAAATATTAACCGAATAACGTGAAACTTTGCACAAATTCTGTCCACACCAAGAGGCATAAAACCAACCTTGTGGAGAGAACTTAGTCGATGCTTTAACGTTTTGGACCACCCTATATATATATATATATATATATATATATATATATATATATATATATATTAGGACACACCACATGCTTCAAGTTGTACAATGTAGTATTAGTTGATACGCATTCATTTATTTCCACTTAAATAGTTTTTAAGTACCGTACCTCTGAGATCAGCTGAATTTATATTAAGTCAGAAAGGTTTTGTGATAACTTAAGATTTTCAGTTATGCTAAAATATGTTTTGGTATGTGAACAGTGTAAGAGTCCCAGGTGTGAAAGTCATGTAGTTGTGGAGATAAACCAATTGTGAATTAGACTTTGTCATATGAACTTAATGTACAATTACAATGTTTAGGGGGTATTTCAAAAATTATTTAGCAATATATTGGTTGAAAAGGCTTAAACATCATTCAAAATGGTCAATAAGGGCCTACCCGATTTCTTCAATCATGTTTTCACTCCTCATTTGCCCGAAGCATTCATATAAGCACACCGGACAAAAAATTAGTCACCCCTAATAGCACCGATAGTAGGAAGTTCAAGGTCACACAGAGGGCGCTGATGTAGCATTGGTAAGTGACAAGTAGCGGTGACGTAGCACACAGGATCAGATCTGTTTCGTGAGGTGGTGAAGAACAAAGTGTGTGTTGGATATAGTCTTCAAAATGGGTCGTGAGGCAGACGTTACTCAGTGGCAAAAAGGAGCCATCGTGTTTGGCAGAGCCCACGGACACAAAATGTCTGAAGTAACACAATTTGTTGGTGTGTCAACGCGTACTGTCCAGCGAGTTTACAAAGAGTGGTGTAGTTCGCAACCAACTGACAATCGACGGCGTAACTGTGGCCGGAAAACAATTCTCGACAATAGGGGCCGCCGCCATGTTTCTCGTCTAGTAACTGCAAATCGTTTTCAAACCAGAAAACAATTGCTCCAAGAAACCAATGAGGTTCTCCAGCGACCAATTTCCGAACGGACATTGCGACGAGAACTGCATGCGATGGACATCTGGAGCAGGGTACCACGGAAGAGGCCGCTGTTAACAGCAAGTCACAAATTGGCACGTTATAAATGGGCTCAGAGGCACAAAACTGGACTGCGGCAGATTGGAAACGTGTAATTTGGTCCGATGAGTCCCGTTTTTGTTTGTTCTCCACTGATGGGAGGCGACGAGTACATCGCAGGTCCAATGAAGCCTTTAATCCTGAATGCGTCGAAGGTGTTGTTCAGGCTGGAAACAGAAAGTGAAGCGCAGGACTCTGGCGGAACTTCGGGACCGGCTGATGAACGAGTGGCAGCAAATCGATGTTCAGTACATGCACAACCTCGTAGAGTCTCTGCCTCGCCGGATTCATGCGGTTATCAAGGCCAGAGGCGCCGTCACACGTTATTAGGTACATTCTGAGAGGGGTGACTAATTTTTTGTCCGGTGTGCTTATCTTCATACAGTTTATACAAACGTTTTTATGGACCTACTCCCCAAAGACATGCTTCAATTTGTACAATGTACAACTATCAATCTTAACCCTTTACTGCCCAAACGGACGAATTTGTAACCTATCAAATACGCGCTCTCATAACTTAACCCTACAAACAATTCGGACGGTAAAGGGTTAAACCTAACCTGAGGCTAGGGGTAAAGAATGAAAGAATTAAGTTTTGAGATACAGAGATTGATGAATGAGTTTCCGTAAGGAGGGTGTAGACTGAAAATATAAATTATAAGAAGTCCTAAAAGCATGCACTTTCTAGTTTGAGTGGTGGGTTTTGTAGTAAAGTTTTGTGCAGTCTTCATCAAAATGAATGACTGCACATTTTTTAACATTGTTAATTAAAATTACTTATATGCATTTGTATAAGCCCAATATCTCTTTTCACGATACATCTGCGCCCACTACAGTGTTCTCATGTTCACTTATTACCTAAGAGCCTCATTTTTACCTCTGTGCTTTTGAAATAAACGTCTCACTATTGAGTTTACATCACAAAATGTGTACATACTCTTGTTAGTGGGTTAAATAACCCCCTTAATCTGATTTGTGTAAATAATGTATTTAAGTAGGGCATAATTGCATCTGTTGACTCTTCTACCTTGAGAAAGCTTCTGCTAAGCATGATTCACTTTGTACAAAGGAATTTGAATTTAATTTGGTGGTTAATACAAAAAGAGAAATACTTTCTGAAACTTCAAAGATATTTGATCCCATGGCCTTGTCCCTACCTGCAACTGTTAGAGCAAAAATATTTCTCCAAGAGCTTTGGAAGAAAAATGTAGGCTGGGATGAAACAAGAAGCTTTTCCATACACATACACATTATATCTGCAGCCTTGTTCCCACTGTAGTAAACTAAAATTTGAATGTCATGTGATGGTCAAAGCACCAGATTCTCCCAATTTCATTTGGTTTATCACCTGATGGCACTATTTCTATATGAAGAAATTAAATTTTTAGTAATTTTCTACAGCGAATAAGTTCCTATATAGCTAATATTGCAGTTGTCTTATTTAATTTTAATGTGTCTAGGAAACAGCTGCTTATTGTTATTATTTTTTAAAATAATGTAGCTTAAATTTGGGTAGGCTACTTCAAAATGTATAATGATGTACTACAGTTGCTAGCATGTCATATGTCAGACAAGGATGGCTTAGTTATCATTTTCTTATACCCATCCTTTAACCCTCCATTAGTTATGTGGAAAAATGTGTTGAAATATTAATGGTAGATAGCCAATTAGGTGCGCCTATTTATGGTACCAACTTTTCATTAACTTAAAACATTCATTAATCAGCTTGTTACTATTTCTATGTGTGCCCCAAGTTCATCTAATCTAACGGACAGCTCTGGAACATTCTCCCTCATTCCATCTCTCCCCTGTCTATGACCTCCAATGTTTCAAATGCAGAGTGCCTAGGCACCTGAAAAACCTTGAACCTTTTGAGAGTCTACAAATCATTCAACTTTCACTATGTTCCAATAATAAAAACATTCCAGCAGACTTTCTCACCAGAGAATTATCCCACAAGTTGCCTGACCCCCTTTTTCTTTTAAGGAGCTTTAGCTTATCCAAGTTAATTTTAGGCCTATCAAACTCAGCCATAATTATGAAAAAGAAAATTAGGAGTGAAAATAATGAAGACAAAAGTGTGTGCTACTGTAGTATGCGGTCTACCTTTTAATTATAGCTTCTTATCTTGTTTACTAATTGTTTGTTTACATCCCATTGTCAATCGCCCTTGACGATTGGTTAGGTTTAGTCACGATATTTTCGTTAGTTTTAACGAAAATATCATGATTAAACCTAACCAATCGTAGGTAGACCGCATACTACAGTAGCACCCAAAAGTGTAAGAGTGAACTTAAACACTCATAGTTGATAACAGCAGGCTATGTTTAATATTTGGGATAATATGAGTATCGTCACGTTCAGAATATCAAAACCAAATATAATTTTAAAATATTAAAGCATAATTTCCTCATCATTTTGATATAAGTCACTATGTTCGCAGATGCGTCCTTACCAAATTATGTAGATTTGAATATTATGACATTTTTTTAATGAATATTTCCTGTTTTGGCTATAATGTACTTTTTTCATAAAATATTTTTCCTGATTGGGCTATTTTTTCGCTACTCTGCGACTTAATTAGTTGGTTGGTTTCTGTTCTGTCTATTTTTTTTTCTAATTAGATTCAGTTTGGTCGTGTTTGTGATAGAATTATGTGCTGTTCGTGTGGTTTCTGACTTTGAGAACTTGATTCGTCATGTGCCCTAGATGAAGAGAAAGCATTGGATGTTTTTATCAATTACGGCGTTATTCTCTCATCCTTAACTTGCCCGAAATGTGACAGTTAGTGCCTAATACGAAAAGATCAGAAGATATTTAGGTGAAATAACCAATATCAACCTGTTAGGCCAACTGAATGCCAGGTTAGGTCAACTGTACACCCTTGATGATTGGTTAAGTAATGATATTTTCGTTAGTTTTAGGTTTTTTAGGTTACTACTGCCATTTATGTTAGTTTTAGGGTTGGATTAGGTTAGGTTAGGTAAGGTTAGGTTAATTAATACTAAAATACATTTTTCTAGTAATATTTGATGTGTTTTGCTTAGAGTTTGACCTCCATTTCCCTTGAAAATGAGCCAAACTTCAAAGTACTATAACTTTGTTGGATCTCATTTCCGAGGGAAATGGAGGTCAGATTTGAACAAATCACATCAAATACTACTAGAAAAATGTATTTTGGTGTGTAAAATGACTGAACGTGTCTATATACATAATTACCAATATTTGTCCTAGCCTAAGGTAGGTATAACAACAGGGTTACCCTATTACCTGCGCTATCAAGGCCTAATGACCTTATGGGTAAAGATTCGGTAAAACACATCAACACATCCACCCAAACTAGTGACGAAAATAGGTTTTTCTGGTATTTCATGCTGTTTCAATTGAATCTGTGCACCGTTATGGAGATCCCCCCCCCCAAGGGCTTTGAAGAAGAGGGAAATTGTGGGCTAAAAAGGCCAGAATCAATTGAAAGAGCATGAAATACACCAGAAAAACCATTTTTGTCAGTAATATTCAAGGCAAAAGTAACCTAACCTAACCAATCGTCGAGAGCATACAGTTAAAACTAACGGAAATAACACAACTTAACCTAACCACTTGTCAAGGGCATACAGTCAGGGGCGTACACAGCATTTCTTAAAGGGGGGAAGGCACACCCACCCCCTATATATATATATATATTATATATATATCAGTGATGTAGTCGAGACCACCAAGTCCGAGACTGAGACCGAGACCGAGACCTGATCCTGTGAGACCAAGACCGAGATCGAGCTCTACCTTCCGAGATCGAGACCCTTAAAATTCGAGACCGAGATCGAGATCGAGACCAAGCTCATGCCCTTTCAATTTGTTTTACACTACTATGGAAATTAGACTATGTTAAGTATATAATAAACTAATAACTACTTTCTCAGATGTAGTGTGTTGAATGCAAAAAGTGTAACCTATAAATTAAAAAATGAATATATATATATATATATATATATATATATATATACTTTTTATTTATTTACTTCTTTTATATCTGTTACAGAAGGTTTAATGAACGTACCCACTACCCAGTTTGACTTGTGCACTTATTTAAAGCATGATAGGTGCTCATTACACTTAAGGAACATCAGCATGCTCAGAAGATCTGCTGAAGTTCGACTTCTGTGGGGCCTCATTATTATGCCTCCATGGCTAAATACACGCTCAATTGGAGCATTAGAGGCAGGCACTGTTAAAACAGTTATGGCAATATTGGCCAGTGATGGGAATTTATCCCTTTTCTGGTGCCAAAACTTTATTGGAGAGCAGTTGTCTAAAATATGAGATTCATCGATCTCTATGAGGTACCGCCGCAACTGTTCCCTGCGGTTCAAAATCTTCCCAGTTTCAACGTTCTTCTGCTTGGACCGATAGCTTTGATATTTTGCCATTAGTCTCGGAACTTTGGTTTGACTGTTTTATTTCGTCATCGCTGCTGTGAGAATGAGCGCTGTCTCTCTGTATCTGCTCATTCTCCGTGCCTGAGTTTCCTGTATAGCATTTTTCCAACACCATTTCTATGAAAAATAAATTGACATATCGGTACTATAAACAGAGGCATGGCAATTAGCATAAGGTCTAAATAAATATATATATATATATATAATTATATATATATAATATATATATATATATATATATGCACTAGAATCACAAAATAACACGTGACCTTATTAATAAGCAAACAACCACAAGGAAAAGGAAACACAAAGTCCGAGCGCTTTCGTGATATATTCACATTATCAAGGAGGAACAGAAAATTTTCTGTTCCTCCTTGATAATGTGAATATATCACGAAAGCGCTCGGACTTTGTGTTTCCTTTTCCTTGTGGTTGTTTGCTTATATATATATATATATATATATATATATATATATATATATATATGACATTAATTCAACATCCACTGAGCCCAAAGAGATCTATAATGAATTTTAATGATAAAAAATATACCGGTATAATGAATAAATATAAATAATAAATAAATAAATAATATAAAATAATTCTCTATTTAGTGTTTCCATTTTCAATAAAATTAATCTGACGGGCGCGGGGGACAAATTTTTTTGTAGCGCTAACCTAAAAAAATCCAGACCCACACACTCCCGCAAGACAAACGTGGCAACTCAAAACAGGGTGACTGATTAGTGAATACCTAGAGTCCCTTACTTTTACAAACTTTCATAAACATTCTGAATTGTGTCTGTTCAACCAAGCCACCATCATGAGTATGCCAATAACATGTATTTCTCATTACGGTCTCGAGAGGTCTCGAAAGGTCTCGGAGAGAAAAACCGAGACCGCGTCTGTCGAGTCCGAGATCGAGATCTAAATAGCGGAGACCGAGATCGAGATCGAGATCTGCAAATTGGGTCTCGAGATCGGTCTCGAGACCTACATCACTGCTAATGACTTTAGAGGAGAAGACGCTGGAAATTGTGGAAAGACATGTCCCAAAAATCACTGATATATATATATATATATATATATATATATATTTTGTGTGTGTGTGTGTGTGTGTGTGTGTGTGTCAGCTCAAAATTGATGATTGATTTGGAATCAAAATGAATAGCTTCTTGGAAGGCTTCAGTTGTATTTTATTTCCAATTAATGGGCAAAGAATTAAATTTGCACAAATTAATCGTACGTATAAAGACATATAAACGTTCCTAAGCCAGCCAAAATTGATTTGAGTTTTGAGTTAATAACATGTCCTGGTAACCATGAAATAACTGAAATTCCATATGACATCAAGATTTTTTTGTGGTGAATGTTGCAAAGTTATCGATTTTTGAAAATTTCTTTTGCAAATATCTTTAGTGAGAGTAGTAATAATTTGGTAATTAGGCAGCTAAGGGGCGTCGCCAAGTTCGGTGATAATTTTTGTTTTTTCTGCATGTTTTCTCATGCTTTGTGTAGTAGATATTGTCAGTAGTTGTGGAACTATGAAAACACCAGTTTTAAGGTGTTTTGGATAGACAAGTACCACCGCACAAAGCACGAAAAAGTAGCAGAAAAAACCAAGAATTATCACCAAATAATGCAGAAAAAACAATAATTATCACCAATTAAGTAACTAAGGTTAACTGAATGCCCGGTTAGGTCAATTGAATGGCCGGTTAGGTCAACTGTACGCCCTTCACGATTGGTTAGGTTAAGTCGTGATATTTTCGTTAAAACTAACGAAAATAAATATGACAACCTAACCAATCATGAAGGGCGTACAGTTGACCTAACCAGGCATTCAATTGGCCGGGGGCAACTCACAAGTAGATAGATCACAGCACTGCATTATCATCACATGCTCACACTACAGCAATAATTTAAAAAAATAACGATGAACTTCGATATAATTAAGATTGCAAGTTTCGCACACCATATTGGAATTTAGACTGAGAAATGGCGCGATTTTAAACCTGGGATAGAGCCAGGTTTAAATTTGATTGGCTGGATGACGTCAAGAGAGCGCGTGTCGCTTGGCGATTGGTTGACGTCCGCCATGTTGATCATGGCGGTGATAGCGGCAAATTCGAATTTTTTCTAACATAATTTCCTTAAACTTCACCATAAAATGATATTTCCCCAGTATATAATTAATTGTAGTGTGATGTACATATATTTCTAAAATCGAAAAGGGTAGTGTATGTTTATAAAGCCGCTGCATAATAGCCAATAATGTTTACAATGGGGGGCCTATGGCCCCTATGCCCCCCTTATGTACGCCACTGCATACAGTTGACCTAACCTGGCATTCAATTAACCTAACCGGGCATTCATTTAACCTAACCGGGCATGGGTACCCCATAATGAATTCGGGACCTGGAAAGGTAAGTAGTTGGAAATATTATCAGTGCACTTACATTAATTATGGGAGGCTTCACGGAAATTAAGTTCATTACCACACTGAGGACACGTAAGAGAGATCTTGAGCACACCGTGAGCTCGAAATATAGCGACAGCAGTGCTATCGTCCGTCAAAACTTGTTTAATAACGTCCCACTCGGAATTAGAACACGCACCACATACAGCCATTTTAAAGCAACTGTTGAATTAAAATTTCAGCGCCAGACATGCACGAGGGTATCCCGTGACAATGGGGCAGCCGCTGATTGGCTAATGATAACACGGGACAAGATGGTTTGACGAGTGAATAATGGCGCCAAAATGTAATAATTTTGAAAGTAAATCTCGATAAATAGGAATTTCCGCCAAAATTAGTATAAAGTATTCTTATTTTTATCGCTCTATATCGCTGAATAAATATCAATATCGAGTTTGGTGGATGTGTTCTATCGAATCTTAACCACATTATGTGTAATTCTAGGACTCGCAGAGAGACGACTTTGGTGGAATTTTGGTAGGCTCCCTAGTTTTCATGCGGAATATGGGGCTGGGGAGTATGGAAATGTGTCTGCATGGGTTGGTTAATAATGATGACGAATTAGGAGATTATTAAGAAAAATAGACCCTAGATCGATACACAAATAAAAAAAATCTGGCCGTAATTTTCCTACACCTTTTTAAAATTATAAAATTCATAATCCTATAAATTCTTAAACCAAACAAGCCCCGAACGTTGAATTCGATTTTATCTGAAAAGAAATCCTACAATTATGTGTGTGTGTGTGTGTGTTGGGTTTATATATATATATATATATATATCGGGTGGCCAAAAAAAAAACTTTACTTAATTCAAAGTTTAATAACTGCAACAATTCAAAACTTATGCGATTGAGCTTTGGCACACATTAACAGATGGTTATAATCTATAATTGCTGGAATTTTCAAATATGTAGGTTCTATAGTTTTGTTACAGTGAACAATTTAAAAGCATATGTCTAAAAATAGCATGCCGAAGAAAATGAATTTGAACTTAACAAAATTTACTTAAACAAATGGTCAATGTGACCACCTCCCTGTTGGTAAACTGCCCTCAATCGCTTCTTCCACGAGGAGATGCACTTTCGAACCTCATCTAAGGTGATATCCTCCCATGCTCTACTGATTTTCTCCTTAAGTTCATCTTCGGTGAATTTGTCTTTCTGGCTGCCGTAAACCTTCACCATGAGGGAATCCCATACTGAATAGTCCATCGGATTACAGTCGGGAGACTGAGGCGGCCATTCATCCTTTTTGATGAAATTAGGGGTCTCTTGCTCTAGATGATTTTTGGGTCGCTCGGCTTGTATGGGCGGGTGCCCCATCTTGCTGGAAAATGTAGGCCTCATCAGGATACAGCTGACGACAATCAGGAAGTAACCCATTATCTAACAGGTTGATGTAGCGCTCAGAGTTAACTTTAGTTTCGTTTGTGGCAATAAAATGAATTCGTGTTTTCCCCTTCCATGAAATTCCCGCCGATACCATTACTTTTCTGCTGAATCGTGATGTTTCATGATAAAGCCTGGAGGGAGGAATGTCCTTTTTCCTTGAACCATAAACCCTGTCATTTTGCCTGTTTTCGGCCACCTCCAACGTGAAATCCTTTTCGTCTGTAAACACAACTTTTTGCACGTCTTCAGCTGAGTAGCGTTCATATAGGGATTTACAGCGGGTCTTTCTACGCTGTCTTACATTCTGATCACGCCGAGAAACTCGAATTCTCTTGTAGGCCTTTAATTTCAAACGTTTTACAATCCCTTGTACAGAGGAGCGAGAAATCCCAAGGTCGTACGCAATCTGTCTCTGGGAGCGATGAGTTCCTGGTGTATTCTCCTGGGATTGAATCAGTTCCTCCACGGCAGCCTTATTTTCTTCTGTTGAAACACTTTTGGGCCTGCCGCTGCCGGGTTTTCTAGCTGTTGATCCAGTATCCTTTATCTTTCTTATTAAGTTATAAACACTTTGACGAGTCCAGTTCTTTGCGGGGAATTCTCGGACAATCCTATTTCCATTCCAACCTTTTTCCTCGACACATGCTTCTATGATGGCTTTATCACTTTTACTTAACGTCATGCTGGCGGGGTTTTAGCGGAAAAATAAAAGAAAGCAAATTCACATTAGGTTTAGCCTACGCCAGCGCGCGTGTCATACTACGCTACATTAGGTTTAGCCTACGCTAGCGCACGTACGTGTCAGATGTAGTGTTGAAAACCGGTTTGTAAAATTCCCCAAAAAATCGAAAACCGAAAGAAAAAACCGGTTTTATCGTTTGATTTTTATTTGGCTCAAACTTGCGCGAACGTGCAGCTACGCGCTACAGCGCACAAAAAATAACTTCGAATACATTACCTATTAAGTTAAATTGTGACAAACTGGCAACTGCTCTTCAGTATAATTTTTGCCTATCTGGCAACTCGATCTTCAGTTTGTCTCATCATGTAGGCTGTAGTATAAAGTCAGTCGACTAAAGCCCTATTCGCAGTATAAGACCCTTAATGCCCTTTGTTTCTTAAGATGTCATTTCCAAAATAGGGATAAAATCTAAATTAATTTATATATTTTTTATTACACGAAGAGTCAATTTTCTGTTTTCTAGGTAAAGTTTTTTTTATTAAAAAATTTTATTTCAATGTTTTTTCCAAAATAGAGATGAATTTTATTTTTATTCTTTATAATTTTTTACAAAAAGTTTATTTCGTTCTAAGTATAGATGTTTTATTTTAAAAAATTATTTCAAATCTAAATTGTTTGAATAATGTATTATTTTGGCTAAAATAAAATATGTCAAAGTTGTCATTTTCTTATTCATATGCATACATATGATGCTGCATTTTTGCATTCTTTTGACCAAAAAATAGGCGATAAGCTAGGCTTGTTAAGAGTTAAAGTCAGTACCTTTCAATTGTGGCTTTTAAAAATTACTATACTTTTCGGTCATAACCGGTTAAAACCGGTTTTCAAAAAACAGATCGATTAAAAACCGGTTTGTAAAGTTTCGATTATTTTTCAACACTAGTCAGATGCACACCAGGCATGCTATTTTTAGACATATGCTTTTAAATTGTTCACTGTAACAAAACTATAGAACCTACATATTTGAAAATTCTAGCAATTATAGATGATATGCATCTGTTAATGTGTGCAAAATCTCAATCGCATAAGTTTTGAATTGTTGCAGTTATTAAACTTTCAATTAAGTAAAGTTTTTTGTGGCCACCCGATATATATATATATATTATATATATATATATATGAGAGAGAGAGAGAATGGCACTAAATTTGCGATATGTATCAGTTAGTTTGTCAAAAAAGTCTGAAAAGAAGGTATGCCTGTTTAAGCTGGCATGAAACAACTGCGAATTATAAAAACTTATAAACCTATAAATTCTTAAACCAAACAATCCTGAACGTTGAACCGAATCTATCTGAAAAGTATTCATATATATATATATATATATATATATATATATATATATATATATATATATATATATATATAAGAGAGAGAGAGAGAGAGAGAGAGAGACTTGTTTTTGTGAAAATAAAGGTAATAAATGGTTGACAGAGGTCCTAAATGTGTTTAGTTCCAGTTCAAGTGTATTCAGACCTTAGTTCATCTAATGTTGGATAAATATCTACAGTTTTACGTTAGGAAAGATCGGACAAAGCTGAAACAGGACTGTTGTTAACAGCCCGTAAACCCAAGGCCTACTCTTGTACAAGTTAGATTCGCTGTAAGCAGGCACGTGCACAGGGGGGGGCTTGGGGTGCTTGAGCCCCTGCCCTTTTTCTTCATATCAAATGTGCCCTTTTAGTCAAAATTCATAAATATATTGATTCGACATAAATTTGAATTAATTAGTTATATTTTTATTTAGTTACTGCTACTTCAACAGATTTTCAAAACTGGAATTACTTTGATCTATGATTTTTTTATTAGAATAATAAACTTAACATACCGTTACTATTATTTTGTCAATCAGGGAGGGCGTCCCTAGTGGTAACACTGACTGCAGCTGTTCACTGTTGATTGCGTCTCTCGGGTATGTGGGTGTATTGTTCACTGTTTGTTTATTTTACGTTAACCTAAGCTAACTAGTGATTTCTCACTGATAATTATGGTAAGTTGGAATCCAAAGCAGTGTGACATTACTCCAAAAAATATTGTATGACATTACTCGTAAAGTTGGTGAAAACGTCCACGTCCCCTACTTAGTCTTAGGCCTACTAGGCTAGGCCCATCAGTACACCAGTGTGTCAAACGATGGATTTTGGGTTTTAGTACTGGCATGAATTTCATTAAATTCATAAATGATTTATTAAACAACATATCATAACCTTTTCATTTTTAATATGAAATTGATTTTTAAAAACAATACAATTTTCATTAAAAGTGAATAAAAATACCTAGATTATTTATTATAAAACGATGCAATTTTTCCGCAAGGACGACAATTACGGTAGATCCTTCTGCCCTTTATCCTGCTGATTGATACTTATAAAAGTTATAAGTAAAGTAACTATTTAGAAATTGCATGCTATTAAATATTGTGAATTTGGTTAACAAAAGCTTAATTAGGTCTACTGCCTTAGGCAGTAGACCTAATTAACTAGGCAGTCTGCCTAGATTAGATTAGATAGGCCTAAGATAATAAAAGTGAAGGGAAATATATTTTTGAAGCAATTTTTTTTTTTACTTTCAGAACTAAAAATGCCACGCAAGGAAAGGCTTAAGAAACGGAGAGATAAGGAACTCCAAGCTTTAGCATGTGGCAATACAACCTTGTCGAAATGGTTCCTCGCTAGAGATAAGGGACAGGATCTGGATGATCATAAATGTATGGAAGATCGAGAGGAGGACCTGGACGATTCACAACATTTGGAGGTGCAGACCAGCAAGGAAGAAGTTGGAGAACATAAAAGGGGAGAAAAAGAGGACACACAAGGAGGATTTTATTTGGATTTAAAACATAGTGGCACAAAAGAAACTAGCATATCAAAGACTGAAGCAGAGAGGGGTACAGACAAAGAGGAAAAAAAGAAAACTGAAACAGTTCTAAGTAAAGAAGAGGATGCATTAGATTGTAAATCAAATAACCAAACTGATGGGCAGGAAGCAGAAAGAATGGAGACCCAGATTATTGAAGAAAAGAATGTATCTAAGTTTGGTGAACTGGGAGATAAAGAGGATATAATAAAAGGGATGGAAGCACAAGGGTACATACAAGGAATGGAAACACAAGAGGATATGCAAGGGATAGAAACAGATTTCAGCACAGGAGAGACATCTGAAAATTCTCCAAATTTGCTTGGGCTAAGATACCCCACTGATCCAGCTAACACAAATTTTTCTTTGTGTGTGTATACATATATATAGCCTATATGGCAGTGCGGATTTCATTTTTAAAAATGTTAGGGGAGTGCCCTTTTTTCAACTGAGCCCCTGCCCTTCTGAAAGTCTGTGCACGTCACTGGCTGTAAGGATAACGTCAAAATAATACAACTCTACCACGTATGCTGATAGGTCTAACGTCTTAACTGCAATATATTTTCATTGTTTAGGCTAAAAGTTTTATTTTCCCAAGTTGTATATGTGGCTGGTATGATAGTGGTAAATAGCTG
This sequence comes from Bathynomus jamesi, assembly GCA_023014485.1. Taxonomy (NCBI): domain Eukaryota; kingdom Metazoa; phylum Arthropoda; class Malacostraca; order Isopoda; family Cirolanidae; genus Bathynomus; species Bathynomus jamesi. The sequence continues at coordinate 156,389 of JAJOZX010001526.1, forward strand.
TGGGTAAATAGGCTACGTCTACCCTTAAACCATTAAGCCTACTTACGGAGGTACTGATTAAACTACTTCGCCTACAATAAAGGATGCAGTACGGTATATAAGGAATAATAAGAGCATGATAAACCCAATGAAACTTGTTTAGGGCCTACATTTCTAAAGCTCGGAAAATACCTTCGTTGGATTCATAAACTTTTAGGACAGGTTTGCTTTCTGCACGATTTTGCATTATGCCAAATTAACTCCACTAAGATTCGAGCCCAGGACCTCTTCACTAGAAAGTGTGGGGTTTGACTATGTACTACCGTACTACGACAAGTTAACAGCTAATACAATCAGGCAATGAGCACAGTGTTGTAAGAAACGGGGTTCAAGGACTTCCCATCCTCTGATCGAATGACGAATAAATCTCCTTGTATATAATATTCACTGAAAAGTGAAAAGAATGGATTATTACGAGAAAAAATAGGAAGTTGCTAACAGACGCTAAATTCGAGAAGTATTAAACAAACAAAACAAAACATCTTTATTGCGGATCATTCACAACCCATAGCCACTTAACCTAACATACAAGTACAATCTTACGTATACACTGAACTTAATAAAAAAATAAGGCCAACATAACCACTTAACTTAGCATACTGGCATACTGTTTGATTAATTATCTGTCAACTTTATGTATATTGTTATTACACGAGACATCTTATGACACTTATAGCACTTATAACACTCATTATATCACTTATTATAACACAATTTAATATGCATATATAACCTTTGCTACATTACAAAAATAAGGTATTGTAAACCAGCAGTTGTCTCAACCAAGACTGCCATGTAGGTGAGAAGTACACAGAGTACACAGTATTAATTGTAGAAATGTAATTAGATGCTAGTCATGAGTGGAGCTAGAAAGATTGTTGATAAAAAAATTTCTCTACATTTCAAATACACGCACAAAAAGAATCTCGCTGAAAACGGTTTACCCTAAACTCATCAGCCAGTTTTCTTTAAGCTGGATATATAAAAAAAATGGAAATTTTAGCACAAACTTAGCTACCTCGTTCGCCTCTGCATACATTAAAGTTATTTAAATTATCATTTCTATTTTAGTTGGCAATTTGTTTTATGTATTTATCATATTTATTCTTAAAAGAATTTGTCGTGTTCACGATCAGGATAGTATTATCAAAATTGACCATGTCATTCTAAGTATTAACTACTCTTTGTGTGAAGAAATGTTTTCTAATGTCTTCATTACACTGCTTCTTATAGAATTTGCTTTAATTTCTTAGATTATTTGAAGATTTCTCACGTAGACGAAAAATAGTGATGGCGACCTTTGATATTGCGTGCTCGACGTTTATAAATTATAAAGTGGCATTTGATAAAATCTGAAGATGTGGTGAACACTCAAGAAATATTTCCCTCCTTTGAGACTTTTATGGCTACCTTGAACCGTGTGAAGCGTGAGGGGCAAGAGGTTCAAATATTCTATGGATATTCTGGCGAGAGCATTGCCGGATTTCGCGGCACAAACGATGTAATGGACTACGTTGTAGGGCTAAACTATAAAAGCGTACATATACCGTGAAGTGAAAGAAACAACACGTGCAGAAGAGAAGCAACGGGTATGGGTTGTAAGTCTTGTTGACGAGTGGTGTGACAAGCGGTATTATGTCATGCTGCATACCCTGCGGCTCAGGATGGAAATCGCGTCACAATGGATAGTCTGAAATACTTTTACCACTACATTCATATATATCATGACGAGGTTCGTAGTGAGGTTGCGGCTAAAGGCCTGTGCGAGTTTTTAATAGAATTTAGAGACGAGTATCGACTGCTAAGCAAAAAGGATAAATATGGGCACATGTTTCTCTCAAATAGTGCGCCGGATTGTGAATAAAATGTGTACTTCGTGGAAATGAAAAAAAATGCCGAGTGCGCATTCTGGGGAGTGATAAAACATTAAAGTCGATATTGTCCCATGTATCGGAAAAATTCTGATTGCCAGGTATAATGGGGCACAAGTATTGACATGACTCTGTCACGATGGAACAAACCCGATTTTGAATGTATATTTATTTTCTATATATTTCATGAAGTATTTCCATTAACTCGTCTAAATAAACAGAATGATGTAGCTGTGTTTTATTATCCAACAAATGCTTTCCTGTATGTATATATATATATATATATATATAATATATATATATTATATATATATATATATATATAAACGATATTAAAGAATAACTGGGTTGAAGGGAATATAAATAAAAAAGGATATATTTGTATATTAAGACGGAATTTGTTTTAAATAAGCCTTTGGTTTGAATAATTCCCGAATTGACGAAAAATGAAATAGTTACCCTGAAAGAGAATCTATTTTGTTTTAAAAATTATATTAACGTTTTATGTTATAGTTTAAGGATATAATTGTGTCTTAAAGATAAATTTGTATTCTGACATCTAATCTCAAAACACGATGGGCTAGAATGCAAAAAATAATTGGGTAAAAGAAGAAAAATGAATGTTACCCCTAATTTAATTTCTATTTTGTTTTAAAAATCATAGCAATGCTTTTTATTTAGAGTTTAATGATAAATTTGTATATTAAGATGAAATTTTGTGTTTGTATTAAACTTAGTTGATCATATTCGATTTTTTGTTTAAAAGCTCGGCCACCCAACGTTAAATTGGCATTGTGGTGGCTTTCCACCATGAGAAACTTTAATAGTATCGTTGCCATTTTTTGGGACCTTGTCCCAATTAGTAGCTTTGTCTATTAATTGGGGCGTATTTAGAGACTTTGTTGGTCTATCAGAAGCTGGTAAGTAAAAGCCATAGGCATGGGCGTTGATTGTTGGGGGAGACGCAGGGGACATGTCCCCCTCACTTTCGTGGGTGAATTGCTATAAATACTAACTATTAATGGCACCTAATAAAACGTCATATTTCGTATTATATGCATATGCAAATGTAATATCAATATTATAAATTATTGTCATGAACACCAGTGCATATTTATCATGGAATTAAGCAGTCAATTTGCATTTTAATAATTGCACGTAGCATTTGTGTGTTCTTGGTAGAAATGATAATAATTTGGGCCGGCGAAATTTGGCTATAGAAAAATACCCATATGTCCATATATCCAGACGTGTGTGGTATGTTACATGAAAGGTTAAAAATTATAAATAGTTTGTATTGCGTTTCTTATTTCTGCAAAAAATGTTTAAATAAAAAAAGACAAAATTATTAAATACAATTGAGTTTTTTTCAACAAGCTGAGAAAAATACAAAAAACAGGTAAATGGTAAATTACGACATTGATATATTACACGCAACAGCTACTCAGTATTGTTTGATTCGCTGTTTGAAGGCGAAGTGTACCCCAACTATTTTAGAGCAATCGACGCCCCTGGCCGTGGGTAAGGTGGCTTTGATCAGGTGTTGTGAAGCTATACTTAGACGATTGGTGGTTGTGGTGATGGCTGTGGGGGGTATACTTTTTGTGTGGTAGTTATTTGGCATGCTCGTATATATATATATTGGGATAGAGCTTTTACATGCATATTTATATACGTTGTGTGTGTGTGTGTGTGTGTGTGTGTGTGTGTGTGTGTGTGTGTGTGCGCGCGCGCGCTTTTAATTCGCTCGAAGATTATTAATATATACAAGCCATTTATGCCTTCTAAGTCTTCGAAGCCAACTGTCAAGAATATCTCCATTAATTAAAATAAATAGCGCAACCTGCAACTGAAAAGTTATTAATATATATACACTTACACCTAAACAAGCCATTTACGCCTTCTAAGCCAGATTAAGCCAACTGGCTGAGACACTTATAAGCCACCTGATGCTGTCAAGAAATCTTATTATTATGCGTCTGGCTGCGCCAGACGTAGAATATCTCTCTCTCTCTCTCTCTCTCTCTCTCTCTCTCTTAGGTTAGGTATACCCCTTTTGGGGATGAGGCAGTCCCAACTTCTCCCCCAAAGTCTCTTAGGTTAGGTGGATTCCCCCAGCTTGCTGGCGGAAATCCCCCTTTTTTTGGCAGCCTGGGGTTGGGGGTTGGCACCTTGCAACAAGAGGGGTGGGGCGGGTGGCATTAGCACTCATTTGATCAATACTGCACTACAATTTGCACTCTACCATTTTGCGTCCATCCTACTGATGGGTACCGTCCTCTGTGTCCAGCTTATTTAGCGACCCGTGGTTTGGATCTTGTATAAAGCTGTAGGTCCCCTCCGTCATTTGATTTTAGATGTTGCGAAGGAGATTAAACAACCCCATCATTACATTACAGTATCAGCCATCAGAACTTCTCTCAAGAGAATGATTACTGAAATAAGTGAAGTCACTCTTGCGTTATCGCTGTTCAAGTTTCAATTCGGCTACAAAGCGCACAGTGAAGAAAAAACGGAGAAAAATAGCCTTGCTGAGGCTCTAAAAGTACATTATATTAATGATGCATAAAAAAACCCGTCATTTTACGAACCCTTCTTCTCCCTCAATTGTTGTGCCTGTAAGTCGAATTATGAATTCTTCTATAAGCTTGTTTTTTGAGAAAAATATTGGTGCTACGGCAAGATCAGAGGAATTTTTCGGAGTTAGAAAGGCTGCAAAGAAAGTGTAAAATTATGTTACACACACACACACACACACACATATATATATATATATATATATATATATATATATATATATATGTGTGTGTGTGTGTGTGTGTGTGTGTCAGACAAAGAAATTCCTTTTCCTCGCCGTTTGCAGACATCTGGGAATCCTCAGGAATCGAAAAACACACGTGGTTTATCAAGGAGAGAGAAACAAAAGGACGCTTGTTTTTTTTTCCAAAAAGGCCCACGAAAAGTTAGCGTCTTACGAGCCTATATAAGTCAGAGTTCACTAAAAATCGCTCTCACTCCGCTTTTTACTTCTCGTGAATCTCTTTTCACGTAGCGCCGCTTCGACCTCAACCGGCCTCAGTCCTTAAAGTCACACTTCACCCATACAAGAAACGAAGCAGCAACACTTGAGGCGACTCTACAATTCCATCCTGCAAGAAACGACATCACTGCTGTAGGCGTTTTTCGTTGGCCCCTTTTCAACAAGTCTTTACCAGCCGTCAACACTCATCCTCTCGCCGGCATGGCCAGTCTGACTACGGAAGCACCCTTCGAAGCCTAGGTCCGTAAACCTTCTAGTAGGCTACAAGCCACAAACCTCACTTTGCTCTTCACTCATCCTTCACCACAATTCGATCGGCGCACGTTCAACAAGTATCTCAACAGGCCTCTACACTCTCTAAGGTCATCTACGGCGAAACGCAATACGGTCAAACCTTCACGTAGGTCTTCAGTCTCCAGAGTTACCCAGCGTCGCGGTAAGCCTCTCGTCGGCCCTCACTCGGCCTACAGTGTTTTTGTTACGTCGTGCTTCCACAAGCTCTGCCTAATCACGTAGGCCCTAAAAGAGTTTCCATTACCGTTCAAACTCTCTCTCGTTAAGACCGCAGTAGGCCTATTCAAGTGTTGTATTAATATCGTAGTGATGTACCACCCTGTTATTGTGTTCATTTGTATAACTCACTTATTTCGCATCCTATTGTTTATGTGCCTCTGTAATGCATTTCATTTTTCCGACCTAATCCATATACTGTGCCATACCATACTTTCATTATTTCAGTTATCAATAGGCTTCATTATTTATTCTGTGTTCATCTCTGCATATCTCATTAGCCTATCTGAATTAATGTATTTACTTAACAACTAGATTGTATAAGTTATAACCATTCCTTATTGCTAAGAATCAGTCATATTTAGCATAGTATAAATGCCGTTATATAATTGTTAATCACTATAAATACCTTTATTGAACTGTTGATCGCTGTGAACAAATAATTGATTTGTTTTCCTAATTAAATACAAAACAATAAAGTAATTTCTCTCTCCTTATTTAAACATTATTTGGTATGCAAAAACCTGGTGACCCCTAATTATTCATTTCAATTTTATTCAGTAATTATAGTAAACCTACTTTCATAGCCACATCAAATCAGTGATCCGTAGGCCACTATATATATATATATATATATATATATATATATATATATATATATATACACCCTAGATCCTGTCCCAAAGCTGGATCCTATCTGCTTTGCAGATAGCTGGTGAGGGAAGCTATATTTTGTGGCCTCTTTGCGAGTAACTTGGTGCCCACGTTGGGCTTTCCATCATGAAAAATTAAAAACTATAGTATTTGTCATTTATCATTACTTATTCGAACTACACTATAGTGGATGTAATTTCCCAGAAGAGTTCCTTGTTCCATGCACGGTCTATGTTTAACATATATATATATATATATATATATATATATATGTTAAACATAGACCGTGCATGGAACAAGGAACTCTTCTGGGAAATTACATCCACTATAGTGTAGTTCGAATAAGTAATGATAAATGACAAATACTATAGTTTTTAATTTTTCATGATGGAAAGCCCAACGTGGGCACCAAGTTACTCGCAAAGAGGCCACAAAATATAGCTTCCCTCACCAGCTATCTGCAAAGCAGATAGGATCCAGCTTTGGGACAGGATCTAGGGTTTACAGCTTACGCCTAGCCTACTACAGTCAGAACCTCAATATACGCAAGAAACTCGTTGCATTCACGTCGGATTGAATACATCAAAGAAAAAGGGGTAACTATTCTATTTTTAGCCAAAAAACAAAACTTAAACCTCAACGGGACATTGAGCGTCCACTTTTCAAGGCACATAACACGTCCGTTTAATATACAACTCAGAATGGTCCCCTGAGAAACTTATATGTTAAACACAGACCGTGCATGGAACAAAGAATTCTTCTGGGAAATTACATCCACAATAGTTTGAATAAGTCATGATAAATGACAAATACTATAGTTTTTTCTTTTTCACGTTGGGCTTTCCATTATGATAAAGGAAAAACTATAGTATTTGTCATTTATCATTACTTATTCGAACTATAGTGGATGTAATTTCCCAGAAGAGTTCCTTGTTCCATGCACGGTCTGTGTTTAACATATAAGTTTCTCAGGGGACCATTCTGAGTTGTTGTGTGGTCCAAAATTTGGGCTAAAATTTCAAAATAGTTCGAAATGCCCTCCACATGGCTACTCTTATTCCTTTAGATGTGAAGTGATTTTGTGCAAAATATCTGTCGATTCAGTACATAATAAGAGGTCGCAATGATTTTCACATTTTCACTTCCCGACATCGGCGGCGCAAAGGAAACAGCCGAACGAACCGCGCTAATCGTTACGGGAAATAGCATGGAAAAACTCCTAGCCGTGCCAAAAATACAACGAGCTACAGGAGAAGAACAGGCCAAGGCTTGCATTTCGACGATTGATGACTGGAATCTTCGCGGTGAGATCCAAGGTCTCGTATTTGACACAACTGCGTCTAATACTGGCCTTCACAGGGGAGCCTGTACCATGAAAAAGCAGTAGGGAGGGAACTTGTCCGGATCACTTGTCGACATCATATCCTTGAAGTCGTCTTGTCAAACACCTGCAACCCACTTCTTGGACCCACAGGTGGCCCGGAAATGACTCTCTTTAAACATTTTCAGAAAGATTCCTTTATGAAGGCTTCATGAGTCCTAGAGTCGATGCCGAGACCAAACGGAAGATGGTCGTAAACCTCCAACATAACGAGAATACCACTGTTACTCGTCGATTGAAGCTTGAAGGAAACACTGAAGATTTGAATTTGTATGAAATGGTCACCAAAAGGACCCTGGGAATCTTCAATCTGTTAAGGAAAGAAAGAAGGAAGGAAGGCAGCGGAGGATACATTCCTGAGGACCGATCCCAATTCCTGGATGGAGAATGATTGCTTTCAAGAGTTTCGATGCATAGCGATCAAGCTAAAAGTTGTCAATGATTCGGCGGAGAGGGGTATCGCCCTTATCAAGGCGTATAATACATCTTTGACGAAGGATGAAGAACAAAAACAATTCATCCTCCTATTAGTAGCAGAACATCGCCAAGACTACTCATCGTCTTCGAAGGAGTCAGTGATGAAGCGTTAATCTAAGTAATGATGTATATTATAAACGAATGATAAGTGTAATTTTCTATCAAACATATCATTTTTGCTCTTTAAAAATTAATCTGTTTTCTTTAAGAGTTACTCTGTTTTCTAAAAACAATAAGCTGTTTTCTTTGAGATTTAATCTGTTTTCAAACAAATAAACTAGTATTTGCCCTTGTTTTTTCATTTTTTAACCCAGAAGATCAATCTACTAGAAAATGAGTAGTAAAATGAAATCCATAGCGACCGGTAAATATCATTCAATTAGGCTGAAATTTAGCATGGAGATGTTTGATAGATATAGGAACAGGAGCAGCCATGTGGAGGTAAAAAATTACAAAATTTTATTTTTTGGGCCATCCTAAATTATATATATATATATTTTTTTTTTTTTTTCCCCGCTTCATTGTTATTTTCATCATATATATATATACGAGTATTTATTCACTTTTTTCCCAGTGTTTAAAAAAAAAATGTGTCGTGGTATCTGTAATATTTGAGAAAAGATTACATTAAAAACTGCAT